>JAPVRG010273905.1:1328-19296 GCA_029783565.1 Rhagoletis cerasi
TTTGTTCTGTTGCCATAGTATCCCCATTGAAATTAACAAAAAGTGAATTTAGTTTCGCCAATGCTGCTAAAAACTCAGAATTTTGTTAACTAAGTCCACCCTCAGATAATAATCCTTACCATATCTACAGGAACCAATAAACTGAGGGTTATCTTACTTTTCAGTAGGAACTGTCCTCTTGCTCGAGCACCCTGTAATTCTCTGGCCTAGAAATGGACCGAGCACAGCAAAGGTGTTTCTGGTAAACTTGCTTCGGACAGTTTGCAGACCATTAGCCACTGATTTTACACAGATGGAAGCGCCGGAAAGTTAAAGAATTTCACGTCCCTATTTTTACAAAAATGCCTCGCTTTTTCATAGTCCGGAAAAAGGCAGTTAATTTTAAATATGTTAGCTTTTGTGTTTGAATTTATTTAAAAAAAAAAAAAACAAAAATTAACAATATGGTAGATGATTTTCACTCAGACGTCATAATCAGCATTTATGTCAGATGGCTAATATGGCTGACGAAAACTTTGAGTGAAACTACCTTCATATTTTTGTATCATGGTTTACCCCTTGATTCATTAAAAATAAAATAGGTTTAAAGAGCTCTACAAAGTGACATTTTCATATATTTTTCAATTTATAAACCTTTTTTAAAGCTATTTAATTTTTATGAATAAGGGCACTATTCTATAATGTTAGGCCATAGCATTCAGCATGGCACTTTGCATTGTCTATGTTTGGTTCAAAAGCTTTCAGGGCTGCCTCACAGACAGATAATCTGAAGAATTGTTTCCCATGTTGGTATTTAAGATAAGCTCCATGCTGCCTCCAACACTTTCGTTGTTTGTTATCTTGTGAGTGGAAAAATATATTTGTAAACCGGTTTGCCTTTGTCTTGAAATAACTATTTAACAGAAAAGTATTTTGATAGTACATTTAAAGACTAGCTCTCGTCACAAGTGGAATATGTTTCAAAGTTGTTTGGTTGTATTTAATCTATACTATCTGCTAGCGGCCACTGCAGCCGAATGGTTAGAGGTGCGTACTGTCACTTTGTAGGACCAGGGTTCGATCCCTGCTCCGAGCAACAACTAAAAATAGAAAAAAAAATTCTAACAGCGGTCGCCGATCGACCGGCAATGGCAAACTTCTGTGTGAATTTCTGCCTTTATGAAGCTTCTCATAAAGCCATTTGCCGTTCGAAAGCGACTTAGGTACCTTCAATTGCGTTAGAGTAGAAGCTTGGCCATACAATTAGCTAACAAATATTTATTTATTTTTTTATCTGCTAGCGACTGATTGTTTTTATTTCTTAGCAGCAGAGTTTAGTTGTCTTATCTTTAATTTGTTTGTATTTCATAAATTTTATTAATATCTTTTTGCCACTCTGGTAGTGGTTTCGAATTTGTTGTTTAATTAATGTTTATTCGTATGCTATTTTAAGTTATTTGCTATTAACCTATGTAAATACTTGTACAAAGTTTTCGCACGGAAAATTGTCAGGTTGGGAACGAAAAAGGCATGCAATTTTTTAGAATGCGATTCGGTAACTCCTATTGGTTCCGGGTTGACCATAAACTTTTTCACCAAGGAAAATGAGAAAATTGAACATGAAATTTTCATATTTCGAGATATGCTGCCAAATTTTTCCTTACCAAAAATTATATAAAATCACATTTTCAAAGAACTATAGAAGACGCAAATCGGTTAGAAAATCACGAGATGCGATAACTTTGTACGTCTTTTGGAGGGCGAGAAATAGTGAAAATATCCAAAAATATGCTTATTTCGTTTCTTTGCTCTATTTAATAGTAATCAGTACCATACACAACGAGCCAAAATCTGCGTTTCCAATCTTTATTTCAATTATTTTGGCTCACAAGGGGCGATTTTTCGGGGTAGTGTTCGAAACCTTGGAACAAATATTGTTTATCCTCTTCGCCGAATGCCTACGCCCGATTAAGATCTTGGAACAATAAGAAACGAATATATCTACGCGTTAGGAAAATGCAAATATTTTGAATGTTTTTCAATTCGGATGACGTCATTTCGGAATGTTCGCGAAAATGAATCTCTTTTCACATGAATCTCGAATGCATCATTACTCACGTAAACGCAAATGTGTGATGTTTGGAACATCTTCACCGATAAAAAGCAATGAAAAAACAGTTCCTTTTTATCACCGCGGTCGTTGTCCGATGTTAATGCTTCAAAGCAAATGTTTCGCATATCTCTATTTTGCCTGCCGACAGACATCTTTTCACTTTTTTTATCCAATATTCTACTTTCGAAATTGTTGATATTTTCATACATATATTTTTCCAGTTTTTTGAACAGCGATTGAAGAGAAGAACTTATGATGCCGATATTTCTTAGAGGTTTAGCTCGAATACAGCTTTAACCAGCAAGTCGCTGATATGATGACGAAACGATAGAAAAAGTAAATCGTGACGCAGTTTAGTTTCAAAGAAAATAAGTCGCGCGCTTATCTCCAATGCAACCGTTTTCCATTTGCGTAGCAAGTCTGCAGCTATATTTTCGCCACGAGGCTTTAAATTTCGAAACACCAAGTAGTTGTTCGAATTTTTTGCAGTTTTTACAAAGGTCATTTCTAGGAGCATCTTACCGAACCGATGTGAGATCAATGTGCAATCAATGTTGGAATTATTCAATTACATAAAATTTTTATTAGAAATACTTATTTCCAATCAGACATTACATAGTTAATTGCCTGGGGCTCATCAGATGGACTTGACTTCGATGATATTCCTTTCGCATTAATTTCATCCACTTAAATTTTTTCTAGGTCATGTTTAATATCTTGCAGTTAACTTTAGATGGCCACAAGTGTTGCCGATATGAAAAGCTCGCTTACATTCGATCATCAACGGAATAGATATCAGAGCGTTTATTGTCCCAAATTGTAAAAATTCTGAAAACTATGCTCGATTTCGCAATTTTCCTTGGTACAAAGATACATATATGCCCAACCAAAACCACTCGGTATCACCGGATCTTATTGTAAAAAATTGCATGCTTATTCTCATTTCCAAACTAAAATTAGAGATTTCGAAATAAATGTAAACACAATTCGTGATTTGGCAGCGCAAAAATTGTCATGCCATGAGCGAAATGAAGGCTGATAATACTTATGTCATTACATGCCAGGATTTGCGCTAGAAAATTTATGTTCACCTATTGGTCCAAATTGGCTCTATCTCTATCGTACATGCATGCATATGTACTCGTGTGTCTCGATTTTGTTCGCCCAACTTACTTTTACCCAAATTCTGAATATCTAATACTTACAAAACAGTTTTGGTATGCGATTAAAGCACATTTGTGGTCTTAGAGTCATTGCGAACTTTATTTACGGATTTAATTCGAGTCAAGTTCTTAATTGATATACAAAATCTACCTTATCATACATCTGCTGCTTCAACGCTGATTCATTTGTATTTGTTTTGTTATGGTCATTTGCATTATTCGTAGTTAACTCAAATGTTATATGTAATTAACCAGTGTGTTTATACATATACATATAATATTATCTATTACAAAATATTTATTCTATGATAATTATTCTGAAGAAAACATAGCCGATCATTTGTATGTATTATTATTTTTATGTCTCCAGTTAAGCTAAGTTCATGTGTCAATTAAGTTGTACTGCTACATTAATTTTTAATACCTTGTATTGAATATTAGCTTCAAGCGTATTTTTATGAAATAATATGTGTGCACGTGTGTACTACAACTTTGTAATAACGTATGAAAAATATTGTTTAACCCTGCTTTTACAACCCTACTGAAAGTTGCTGAAAAGATAACCATACGTAGAAATGTTTTATATTTAAAAAGCAAAAACCACCGATTTTCCTCTTCATTGCGCGCAGGAGAGAGCGATAAATTGAAAAAGCATACGTCTCGCAGTCGTAGGTTATCAAAGTAAGATTAAATAAGGCGAATCATTTTCGCCTTTATTTCTACGCTCCAAATGGTTAGTACGAGTATTTGCGTTTTTTTTTTTCAATATAATAGAGGCAGTTTGAGAACTCTCTCGAAAAGTAAAATATTTGAAAATCGAAATTTTTAATTTATTTAAAATTTTAAAAGTTTTAAGGTTTCTCGTGCTGTTTCTATGTATATTGATAGACTCGGCAGAGGAATTAAAATTTTACCAAAATTTGCGCTTTGCATGCATTATTTTACGCCATCTAAACAAACAGGAACTATAGAAACTGTTACTGCTTGAAAAAGCTAGTAAAAAATTGAAACTACTCTATTTTGACGTTTATTGTTTTGGCTTTGTTATCTTAACCCTTTGAGGACCGGTGTTGCCTATAGGCAGCATTGACATTTTTGTAAATAAATATTGTTGTTTGAAATATTTTTTCTACTTTCGAATATTGTGAAAGCTATACCTCATGCCATAATTATGGAACCAATTAGTTTTCAGCGTATTTTCGTTGAGAAATTGAAATAAAAATATCAAACATAGAAAAATGTTTTTGCTTATTGTTAAAAATTTATAAGAAACATTATATAACGATCAAACCAAAACTCATGGACGTTCAAATTTGGTTCCGTCTTAAAAGGGTTGAGACGAAGATAAAAACAAAATTTATCTCATACATATTTTTGCACAGCAAATATACATTGCGGGAAAAAAGTATTGGCACAGCGAATTTCTTACAATATATGCAACAATTTTATTCTAATGTTTTTCCGATAATCTTTTATAAAAATATGGTTCATTCTACAGGGTGGCGCCGAATGAGCTATATGGTTTGAATTCCTTATAACTTTTTTAATTATTATTTTCTCATTTTTTTTTTTCAGAAATTTGTGAAGAAGACTTGGGGAATTAATTATGAATCATTCGAAATGAGATGGCCATTACACCCGAAAACCTCCGAAAAGTTATAGAAAACATCCCTTGCAGGGAGCGACGTTAGCTTATACCTAACTTTAGTCTGTATACGCGAACACTAGTGCTAACTATTAACTGTATATTTTGTTCGAAAAAAGCTAACTACTTTTGTGGGGCGATGGCCGCAAAAAAGTCAGTCCTGGATAGATCTGCATTAGATGTCAACTAACTTGTAACTAACTACTTTTGGACATAACATATCAATAAGAAAAAAGATTTTTTAAATTTTTTACATGTTTATTTATTTACTTTATTTATTATTACAATTTTTTTTATTTGTTTACATATGCATTCTGCTGTAGGTGGTCCCATATTCGAATTCCGTCAGACATAACATCAAAATGATAATATAAAATTTCGATCTTCTTTTTATTTGTCCTGAATTCGAAAAAGCATCTGTGAAGTGCAGGAAAAGGGTGTATTCAAAGTATTTTTTGTATGAGAATATTTAAATAGAAACTTGTTTAAAGAAAGTAAACTTCTGATTACGTCTGCGTGACCTCCTGCATGACTTTACAACTCATTTTAAGTTGGTTTTGTCGTAGCTAATTAAAAGTGAGGTATTTATCGAAATCTCGCAAAAAAAATAACCAAAAGTTGGTTATTTGTAACAATTGATAATTTTTCACTGCAGGGATGCTAAAAAGAGCACGTATGTGCGAAGCAGAAAATGGACATCACTTACAGGATATTATTTTTCAAAAAAAATTATAATAATCGCATAAATAAAAAAGTTATAAACCATTTAAACCATATAGCTCATTCGGCGCCACCCTGTACAACAGCAAACATAAAAATAAAATCTCTAAACTTTGTGCAAAACTCAGGAAAATTCAACAAAATTTGCGTACAAATTCCAAAATCAACGCGATTTTCTACCAACTTCAAACTTGCACTCTGTTGTATTAAAATTTAATGGGCTACAAAGCTGTGTACCTAGAATATTTTTAAAAAATCTGATTAGAAAGTTGCAAATTTGTACGCAAATTTATTGAATTTTTCTGAGTTTTGCACAAAGTTTAGAGATTTTATTTTTATGTTTTCAGTTGTAGAATGAACCATATTTTCATAAAAAATTACCGGAAAAATATTGGAATAAAAATTGCTGCATAGATTGTGCTGTGCCAATACTTTTTTTCCGGCAGTGTACGTTATTTTTTGCTTTTTAGGTGTTGAAATATGACAGTTTTTTTTTGTAGCGCCCTACCGACCGAAGAGGCGCATCAAACGGGCCGCGGAAGGACTAGTTAACAATTTTTTAATAAAAAACACGATTATTTTTTGCGAATTTTCCAAATTTTTCTAGACTCCTCGTTATCTTTTTGAAATTCATTCGGGTCTTTCAAGACTTCTCGTGAGTTTCTGGAACATTTTGGAACTTCAACAGTCTGTTTAAATATGAACTTTGCAATTTATTAATGCTTAAAAATAGAGGGCAAATTTCGTTTTCTATTTATCGATATGTAAACGTCAATAGCCCACCGAAATTATTTGATTTTTAATACAAAATGCATAGTCTATAGGGTCTGTATAAATCTTAATTAATCTATAGTAATACATATATCTTTTGAAAGTAGTTTTTTTTTTAAATTTTGGACACCTGCTTAACACTTGCCGAAGATGATTATAGGCTATATATGAAGGAGGTGTGGCACCTCCCATACAAACCGAATTTTTCATACTGCATATCTCTGGAAGTGTTCATGGTAGAGTATTGGAACTTGGTATAGAGATATTTGAAATCCATCGCATACTATGGAGAAAAATTGGGGCTATTGGGAAAGGGGTTGTGGCCCCTCCCATACAAACCAAAATTTGTGAAACACCAAGCGGATGTCATGGGGGAACTTCTACAAAAACGTGGAGGGCAGCCATGAATGCTTAAGGTTTAAACGATTTCTTGCTCGATTTCTAGTAAGCTACTTGAAGTATCACGAAATACGGTGATGAGCAGTGAGGAGACACTCGAATTATTCCCTTACTCTCACTTTCTGAGTAATCAGGAAGCAGTGAGAGCCAGCATGAAATCTGAGTGCTTCGAGGACGTAAAATTTTAAAGCGATCACCTCCTACTACGAGTTATAAACTCAATCTTTCGAGAATCCTTCAAGAATTTTGCATTTCAAAAAATTAAATGCTTATAATCAATCTTATTAAAATGTATACCCCATCAAACCATAAACTATTCTGAACTTAACTTAAGCCCAGCCAAGCAAGTTGCATATACTCACGCGAAGAGGCGAAAAAGCTAATTCATTTCATTAGTTTCAACGCAAATTCCATTTCTGTACATTTAATCGTCAAAATTCTGACATTGATGGATTTCCGCCGAAAATAAGCTTATTACAAACATAACACAAAACATACAGACTCGCACTAAAAGACTTACGTACATACATATGTATGTAGCAGAATCTAAGCAATAAACTTTTATTTAATTTTTACCTACATACATATGTACATATAATACATTTTAATTTTCAACAAAAATAACTGTATGTCATCAGGGTGCAACATTTTAGTACGCGCTGGAATTAAATGTAAACACAATTCGTAATTTGGCAGCACCAAAATTGTCATGCCATAAGCCTGATAAAACTTAATTACATATACATACATATGTATGCGTTCACTACCATGCCAGGATCTGCGCTATAAAATTTATTTTCGCCACTCAGCCTCAGATCGATTAGCCACACTTAATTTAAGTAAATGAACAGAATTTTAAATTAGTAATTTTAACTAACTACCCTAAAAACAACCACCAAAGATCCAACCATATATTTATTTATGCATATATTCACAAATCGCCCAAAATTTATTGAATACTTAAACTCTGCCTTTATTTTCAGGGATGATTGCTTCAGTAGACGTTTCAGTGAACATTATTCAATTGGAATATATTTTTAAACTGTTGCTCGCTGATGCAGCAATAATTTGCATTGATTTTGTGTCGTTTTTCAAATTGGTCGCTCAGACATGTTTTACTATGGCGACCTTTTTTTTGGCAGTAGCACTGCGGAGTTAACGCTTTATGAAAGTTTTACATGGCTTTGAATTTGAATTGCTTCAAACCTTACGAGGCATATGCATGGGACAAGCCAATATACAAGTGTATGTACTTTAAGGTGGTCCAAAAATACATGGAAGAAAAAAGTATTAAATATTAAATCGAAAAATATCCGTATTTTTATTTTTTATTAAAAATGTGATATTTAGAGGTGCCTCAAAGCCCATGAAGTTTTCCATGTATTCTATATGGGGAAAACACTTTTTCGTAGAATTTGTACAAAATCCTTAAAAAACATTAATTTTGCGAATTCGCTCCGCTTCTCTTCACAAAAAATCAAATAAGAATACCCATCAACTTGTTTATTAATATTTTATGATCAACTAAGACAGCCCAAAAATCCCATAAAATGTAAAAATTGAGAAAAATCATTAAGAGATATTATTACTGTTATAACTAAAATTAATAAACAACTTGATGGATATTTTTATATCATCTTTTGTGAAGAGAAGCGTAGCAGTTCGGTTAAAAAATAATGTTTTTTCAGGATTTTGTACCAAATGTACGAAAAAGTGTTTTCCCCCATATAAAATACATGGGCAACTTCATGGATCTTGAGGCACCTCTAAATATCAGTTTTTTAAAAAACAAAAAATATGGGTATTTTTTCTATTTAGAAATATCCTAGGGGGTGAGAGTTTAACATTTTAAACTTTTTTATTGGGCCACTCTAATGCACATACATATGGTACTTAGATAGCAATCACAATAAAATGGGTTTTTTTTTCTTTGACCTCAGTGTGGCACGTTAAGCGAAGTTTAATTGCACTTACACCGCCATATTCTGTGCGATTTGTGCGCAATAGTACCGACATATGCAGATATAGATAAATGTACAAATATTAGCATTGTGATGACAATCGTAGCTGAGGCGATTTGAGCGGAACTAATATTCTGCTGTATCCAAGTGCGATGTCCACAGTGGACAGTACATGTTGGAAAAAGGTATTGTTTTAAGTTAAGTTTGTAAAGCAGTCAACGCTGTAAAGGGAAAGGTAAGTCTCAGAGTCCTTTGCATGAAAAAGTATTTCATTAAAAATCATGTGCTGTTCGAATATAAACAAAAATTAACAAACCCCCTATTGTGCGACAAAATCAAAACGTTTTATCAAGAAATTGAAAAGTACATACATACATATATACACAAGTATTTAAAAATATACTCAAATATGAAGGAATACATGCATACATATGTACCTATGTATAAGTCGCCTAAAAAATTTCATTCAGCTTTACGCAGTAAATTCGATTTTTTAAGAATTTAATGTTTGTTTGCTGTGGCAGATGGTAAAAAAACGAATTATACAACTCTTTAAGTCATATTAATCTTGTTTACAGATTCGATTGCTCATAAAAATTTTATTTGCCATTAAAGACCTGAATACAAGTATTTACGGAGCAAATACAAACATACATGCATATCTATGGATCTTTAAAGTAATTAGGAAAAAAATCCGACTTAAATCTCACTAATCTTCAATTGCTTACACATTAGATCTTATGTATGTGTTTGTGTTTATATTTGTGTGATTTATTTGTTAAACAAGTTTGGGCGTTTGCCAATTGCTAATTTTTTAATAGCTTTAAAATTATCAGCAATAAATTGTGTTGATCGCATATAATGATAAAATTAATATATTTATGTACATATTAGTTAAATTATTGTGTTCAGCCAACACACTTAAGGCAAAGTTAAAAAAAATGTTTTTTCTTTACATTTAAGTTTTTGATATTTAGCGATATCACTTTATTTTGTGCGCCTATTGTAATTTTTTTCACACGTCGCTTTAATTTTAGTTGACGTGTACACAGCTGCTCCCTTCAGATGCACATTTTACACTAAAGCTTCAAAATTACCCTTACGTAATGCTACTGCACCTCCATTTTGCTAGTATGAATTAGTTGGAAATTTAAATAAAATTAGTTTCCGTTTCGATTAAGAGAAGCGCATACGAAACGAACACAATGTTCGAAGAGTCCAATTTCACAAAATCCAGTTTCATGAATTCCAGTGAGTATCATAAAATAATGTGTAATTGGTAGGTAACAAGAGCAACTTAAATTTAAATCTAATAATTACATTCTAGGGTGTCTCAGTCCCTTACCCACAAAAGCGGCTATAACTTCTTTTCTATATAATAAGCGTGTGCCATTTTTTTTTATGTCATCTGCAGTTATGGTCCAGTATATTTTTTTCACCACAGATGTCAAAGTTCTGGTAGAAAATATCAAAAAGTTGTAAATCCCAAAATAGTTCTAACTTCATAATGGTTTCTTTATATCGTTGAAATACATTATATTTGAATATGGTAAAGCAACTATCTGAAAGTATTTTACAGAAAAAACTAACTAAGTAAGTACAGCCTTGTTTGTGCATGCAGTTAAAGAGCACACATGAAAAGGCCCGATGTTTTTTGTTTAATTAAAAAATATCAAAACAGTGACACTTTTATAGGAAAATTTGTTTCTTATCAGGGAGTTCACCCCTCAACCTACCTTCTCTTTCAGTTTGACGTTTTATAAAACTTGCAGCACATGCAGCGGTGGTCAGATAAAGTTTGCCGTTATTACAAATTAGTACATTAGCACATAGATATAATAAAGCACTATTTGGAGCCCTCTTTAGATGCGATGTTTTCCTTGGCAGGTAGTTTCATTTTTCAATATGAGGAACACTGTTAGTGTTAAATAACAACATTACGAAGAATATTTGAATAGAAAGCACAAAACAACATATGACAGAATTGAAAGGAACAATCTTAAACGCGTGAAAAATTGAAAAAGCGATTCAATTCTGTCAAACTCTTATAAACTCCACGTCGGCAATTGATTTCAGCTGTTATAAGGGCCCGTGTGGTCAGACTAAATACTGACTAAAGTTTAAAGTGTTCTTTATATTATTTTACCTTTTTCCATACTTTTGACTTTTTTTAACACTTTTTCAACGCGAATACAAACAAATATGTTACCCATACGCCATATTGCACAAATATCCTTTTGGACTAATTCAAAGAAATTTTATAGAAATGAGCGTATAATTGGTTGCCTTCGGTGTTTGGTATTTATTTTTTAGTATTTTTGCTCATATATATATCATATTCCACTTTATTGTCAGGAAAATAGCGTTGGTAACCTTTACATTACAACTACTGCATTTATAATGTGACCCCCAGAAGTATTTTGCATTGATTTGTTTTACGATATTTAAAATGTTTTTCATGGTAAATTGTTGTCTTTATTTTTATATAAAAATACAACTCATTATAGAACTAAAACCATGTAAATCAAAAATCCAAGTTTGAAGAAAAATAAGGAAAATTCAGCAAATTTTCATCAAAATTTCAAAATTTTTAATCAGATTTTCAATAAAAAAAATTCGAGTATGCAGTTTTAAAGCCCATTGAATTTTAGTACAATAAAGTGCAAATTTCACGTAGCTAAAAATCCCGTTGATTTTTGATAATTTCTTTTGCTGATGGTGTTGAGCATTTTCATACATATAAGGATTTTTTTTTATGGAAGAAAATGCTCAAAACTGCATACTCGAATTTTTTGTTGAAAATCTAATTAAAAAGTTTGAAATTTTGATGAAAATTTGCTGAATTTTCCTTATTTTTCTCCAAAGTTTGAAGTTTTGATTTACATGGTTTTAGTTGTAGAGTGTGCTATATTTTTACAAAAAAATGGACGCAAAAATTTAACATCAAAAATATTTTAAATATCGCAAAACAAATCAATGCAAAATACTTCTGTGAGTCACTATATACTCGTTCATATATTCACATGCTGGTGCTCCAGGCCTATTTGATATACTTGGGCTTGAACTTTTGGCTAAGAACTATTACTGAGATAACTACTTCCCATACATGAAATATTTGGCAAGTGTTTGATAATCTCAGATAAATAATTAAATTTTTTTGTTTCTATTTTAACAGCACTCGTATAACTATACTTATGCTAGTAAAAAAAAAAACTGGAGCTGCTGAGCCTGGCAGACGACTCTCTTTCTTTGTGACTCGTGGAACCAATTTTGGATACAAAATAAAAAGAACTTCTCAAAAAAGGCTGACAGAAGCCAAATCCTCCTTCTCAACTAGAGCTGCTGCACCATTAAACTCTGCTATGCCACAAAAAGCGCAAAACGAAGGCACACAGTGGCTGCACCCCCATCATGCTACCCAAAGTCTAAAATCTGAACTGTCAATTTATTTTACGAGTTTCGAGTAATCCTGTCTTTTGAGTTTAAGAGATTCGCTTGAATATAATTGCATTTCTGTATTAAAGATGTTTTTTTTTTTTTGATACATATAAAGCAATTATTTCAGCTGTTTAGATTACTTTAGCTAGCGAAATACTAAGGTAAATTTATTTCCTATCTAAAAATGTTCACTAATTCATTTAAAGTCAACTTCTACACACTCCACCTTTTGCCTCCTACTGTTTGTCACAAACAAGTTCTTATTTACTTGTTCTACTTCTGACCGCCTTTTTATTGTCTCTGCTTTTGACATGCCCTTTTAGCTGGATAATTTGTGTTGTTTACGCCAATGCCGCCTTCCGCCGCCTGTCCGGATTGTTTATGCATAGTTTATTGTGGTCATTTGTAATTATCGTGCTGAAGGTATTTAACTTGAATTTCTTTAGCAGGCGAAAATTTGCCTTTTATCTACTTTCTTTCTTTCGGTGTCATTTAAATTTTCACTCAATAAAGTGAATTTTTAATTCCACTTCTTCACTATACACACCCTTTTACACTTATGACCTCGTGTTAAAAAAATTTACGATAATATTTCCACATATTTTATTTAAATACAAGGCATTTCAATTGCATCGTAGGTATTCAAAACTTCCTGGAATAATTACCGAATAGCGAGTAAAATTTTTACCAACAAAGTCTCTGCAATAAGCATCTTGTCTTGTTTATAAGTATATACAATTTTTCGTGCGTGGTTGCATTTACATACAACCACACAAGAACCACTCCATGCAGACACTACTGTTCTGGCTACTTGCTTCCTTGCGCGAAAATAGCATTGCAGCTAGTAAAGTTTTTGCACCAGCATGTAAAAAAATAGAGCAAAAGTAATAAACATAATGCAGTAACGGGAGTAGACATCTCCTTCGTGAGAGGAAAAGTGTAATGCAATGCAAAGGTTAAAAAAATCCAACACTTTTTGCCTTAATTAGCTGGCCTTGTTTGCTTTGAAATTTTCAAACTACTTTCATACTTTTTGTACTTTTTTATGTGTTTATGATGTTCAGATTTCGTTTTTTTAATTTTATTCTTTTTTTTTTTTGTTGTTTATTTAAGATATCCATTATGCAAAGTATTTTTTTTTCAAAATCGGGCTACTTATTAGACTTTTTTTAACCATAAGGACATTAATGCAAGTATAAATTGGTAGTTACGTTGTTTTATGAAGCCAATTTATTTTCAAAGTTCGGCTCAAAAATCTTTGGAAGAAGTATACACATGTAACACATTTTAAAGATTGTCAACATCTTATCGACCATCTTCCTACTAAAACAACTATTGTACCATTTATTCGGAGTAAAAGCAGGCCTGACGGGAGAGAGGAGGAGTTCGGAAGTGTGGCCCCCGGGCCTGGAGTTTTCAGAGGCCAGGATTTTTCCGAAAATTAAGTTAGAAGATAAAAATATTTTTCTAAGTTGCTAAATTTGATTAAAAAATGTTATGTTATGACACAGATTTTCTCGTGGCGGCTCCGACTACAAAACTAGGTTTTTCTATTGAGGTAAAATATCTTGAGGTCACCCTTGATAAAAACACTTACCTGGAATGCAAATCTGGATGTTGTTGCGCTGAAAACTTTCTTTGTGGTGTCACGATTCCTTGGTAAAACTTGGGATTCCTCCCTCAAAACTACTTAGTTGTCATTTAACACTGTAGCTAAGCCAATAGTTATTTATGGGTTGAATTCTCTGAAGGGATTTGAAAAAGCAATAAATTTTATATTTTTCAACAATGGCAAATATTTGGCATGATAAGCGAACTTTTGTGGATGAAAATAAGTTTGCATCGGCGAAGGTGCATCAAGCACACCCAAGAGTTCACTCTGTTAAAAAGAAGCAAGTTTTTGGCGAACTAAAAAATGTAATGCATAATCAAATTGGCGTTACTCCATTGAAAGGTACCTTCAAAGAAACTAATCGTTTAGATATAAATAAAGGCTTCAAATTTAATGAAGGTGGCATTGCAAGTAAAAAATCATGCATCCAATATGAGGCAGAGAATAGCAAACATGCTTTGGAAGCTTTGGAACTATTTGATTTGTTCGATTTCCCGAAATCGTGCTGTACAAGTAGTTGCACCAAAAGCAACGAGGAAATATGGGCGGAAAATGATGGTCTAGATGAAGTTGCTTTGTTAAAAGCAATGGAGAAAATCCGGAATGGCGGGCCCATATTAGATTACGATGAAAGTTCAAACAGTGATGCAGAAGATTTCGCTGAACCCGAGGACGATTTGAACGTTTTGCTTTCCAAATCTGTAAAGCCTTATTTGTATTTGGAGGATTATGACGATGGAGATTTTTCCTCGTGCTCTGCTGAGCTGCCCAAGTTCGATTTTGGCAATGATATCCTTTTAAGTTGCTGATTTAAATGTATACTCGTACATGAAGATTCCATAACGTTTAGTATATTTGTAGTATCACCTTTTCCGTCTATGCATGTATAATATATGTATGTAGGTTAATTTATTTCACTTTTTGTACTTCTGTATATAAATAAACATTGATTGATTTGATTAAATTTTGAGCTAGTATTATTTTCTGTTGCAGTAATACACTAGAAGTATATATAGAGGGTATATTCCTAAAATAATGAATCAGCTTATTCCTGAGCGTCATACAAAAGTGAATGTTGATCTTGCCGCATACAAATTCGCCAGTTTTTGGGGACTGATGTGGGAGTGACAGTCCTTGGTCAGATATGAATCGTGGGAACAAGACATCGCTTGGAAAGAATCCGCCGATTCTTAAAATAAACATTTATATGATTTTGTCAGTAAAACTTTTATAGCATATACAGAACAAGTTCTGATCAATAGATCTAAATTAAGATAGTTTCGGATTCGGCCCTCTAGTACTGGTAATAATTCAGTAGCATTTATTTAAAGTTTTTTTTTTGATCGTGAACAGTTAAAAATGCATTTATTTGTTTCATTTTCATTACCGAGTTAAAATACAAGACATTTGCTTAATAAACATGAGCTCAACACATCTGAAAATTAACTGTTTATCATGCTTATTGTAGTGTAAATGTTATAAAAAGGGAATAACAACCAAATTTATGCACTTTCGTTCCATTTTTATAATAAAAATAGTAACGCTGACAATTAGACATCAATGTTAGAGAACTATTTGCTTAAATTATAATTTAGTTTATCCAACACCAAGCTGCCCATCTTTACAAAACAAATGGTAGATTGATGTAGAAAATTGCTAGACCAAGTTGGAAGCTGACGCTGGTGAAGTTAGATTTAACGACCCTACAATTTAGAGTTTGTCATTTGCTAAATCTTAATATCTACCCTGCAAACCAAAGTTCCCGAAATCTAAACGAAATCTCTAACAGGATCGGAAGTTTGTTGCGATACGTTTACCAATCTTTGAAGAAAATCATATGAAGCGGAGACACGTACTCGTAAAGAAATTTCTGTACGATTTCTTAAAGAAAATTCTAAAAAATTCTTCGCGTCGCAGCCGTTTTCTTCTGAAATTTCGTAAAGTGTGCACACAACATTTCATCTTAGAAAATTTGGCAAAAAATCGGAAAGGAAACAATGTTTTCTTTACGAATTATTTAATATTTCTCTACTATTCAGAATACTCTGAGCATGGTTTGCAGAGAACCTACATACATAATTTAAAATTTTTTGTTTATGGTTCATTTGCGTTTATTTTATTTGTAATTTAATAATTACTTACATTTGTGTGTACGTTTATCATAAACTGAATTTGCGAGCTGTCTTTTATACTCCCTCACCGAACAGTATGTGATAAGCTTATGTCTTATCAGAGAAGTATATTTTTGAAGCTATCGATCAGCATATAATTCGCATCTAAAGGCAAAATTTTAACGCTATCTGAATAATAAATTAGAGGCTAGTTTGAAGAGTGGTGGCGTTATTGCTGCTTAATATTTAACATTTAAGGGTAAAAATATTAGTAAGGGACAATCGCAAACGAACATGCATTTACGACCAAAAAGTTAAGAATAACTTAAATTAACGTGTTGCTTATGTTTTGTTAAGACTTTTACATTTCTGATAAATTATAATACAAAAAAAAAAAAAACACGACAGCATCGCAACATTTAAAATAAATAGCAAATTGATATAATTTAATAACTTTCGTTAACCGGTAGGATACACAAAGATATAGTAAACTCGGTAGCAACTGAAATGCTAAGTTTACCGCTTGCACCGTATCCATTTAGCTCCGAACTGGCCACGGTACATTTATTTAACCATTTTCACATTGATGTCCTTCACAGTTGCCCCAAAAAATACAATTTCCTACTCCGCTATAGCAAATTAGAAATACTGCTGTTAAAAATATTAAGCTGCATATAGTGCATGGCTTTCGCTCTAGAAAGAAGCCAATTAGGTAGAGCACGATGAACATAACATGCGTCTCCATGAGTGCCGGATTTGTTGGCTTCGGTATGAGCAAAACTGGCAGCAGACATTGTAGACAGTACATAGTGCTGACGGAGAGAGTTGCAAATTCTTCGTTATATCTGCAATGCAAACAAAAATTTTTAAAGAAATAATGAGTGTAAATGCGGAATACCACTTAAAGCCTCACCACTGTACAGCAATATTACTCACCGGGAGTCAAGGTTCCTTTAGAAATCGGTTGCAGATGGTGCTTAAGATGATCGACAAGACACCAATAAAGGTGCTGATACCTCTCTTTGTCTTTTTTTCTACGTCTACTAATATGTGCTGCAAACTACTGTCTCGTTGGATAGGTTGGCTGGTCTACGTCACGCCTCTCAAATTCGGCATAATTTCTTGCTAATTTGCGCTGTGTTTGTTTGAGCACCTTTTCACTTAATTTATTCAAGCTGTATACGCATTTACTCTTATTTATTGCCTATATTTAAACTATGAATAGAACAGTAATTTCCCAGTAAATCCCGATGAGGAAAACAAAAACGACAAACTAGTGCTACCATGCCACCGATTACACTATCGATTGTGCATTTTGTCTGTTACTATCGATCTCATTTTTTTCACTATCGACTATATTCGTCTGTTTCTCGTAGCTACATATGCCTATTTTTTCCGAATTTCTCTTCGATGTACATTTCCATTTTAAAATAATAACCTTTCCAAAGCTTTTGAAATGGGCATATTGAGCAGGAAAAGCATTTGACTCTAATATGTCAAATTTTGTTCACCTATTTTGACATTCTAGAGACCAAAATCAACAACAAATTACATGCTATAATACTAGGTACGTGCTTAGTATTACAAGCTTATTGTTTTTGCAGCTTGTTGCTTTTACTCTAATGCTAGCAGCATAGCAGCATGTGCCGTAATTACTATTGACTTGGTCTTGTTGCGACAATTTTGTTACATAATTTTATGTACTTCTTGAAATTAATGGTTTATATCCTTCCTGTTTTCAATTGCATTAACGATAGTCTGTTTTCAAATTCAATCGATAGTTTTGCAATACGATGGCAATCTTTTCTGAAAGTGTCAATTTTCCGCCTTCGCCATTGAAAAAGGTTTCTCACGCAGTGTTGTATTTGGAATGTACAGTGGAGTGAAAAATAAGGATGCAACCAGTGTTGCCGTTTGGGTCCAATTGGACCAAAATTGGTAGTTTCAATTTGCTTTGGTAGTTTGGTTGGTTTGATGGAGCTCTTGGTAGGCAAACATTTTTTGAGAATATAACCAAACTGAGCATTAAAATTTGTTTGGTAAGGATTGCATATTC
>JAPVRG010273951.1:0-14110 GCA_029783565.1 Rhagoletis cerasi
TTTTATACATACGTATGTATGCACAAACAGGGTATACGAAATCAACAATCTATATCATGTTCATGAAAACTTACAAATTTTCGCAATAATTAAGTTCGCTTACTACTTAGTAGAGAAACTGAAAACTTTTATTTGGAAAATTTTCTTATACTTGCATATACTTATGTACATATGTGTGCCAGGTGCACGTACCCTAAAACTATGTATGTGTGTCCTATTTTCGCACAAAGATGGCACAACGCCGAAACCGGTTTGTCTCCAAACCAAACTTGACAAGGGATGACGGAAATTCGTTCCAAAGTAAATCATTATCTCAATTTCCTTTTCAAAGCTGGCTTTACTGATGCAATGTAATGATGTATGCCCTTCTGATGAGAGGTTGACTTGTCTGTTTTCAAAAATTTTTTTGAAATCTTGATTTGTAAGAAGTCAATTAGGTGTTCATTAGGGGTGTCGAATGAAAGCAGCAAGTGAATGAAGCGTACCACTTTGGGCTAACGGTAAATTACATAGGTTCCTCCTGGACCCCGGCTCATCTGCGGGAATACCCTTGGACTTGTATCTGCGGCGGGGTAGGCCCTTTTTCAAGCTTTCCTATTTAAAGAGCTGTGATCTCCAAACAGGTAAAAAGGCTTTTGCTACAAGATGATCGAACCTGTGTTCCACCAATTTGAAGACCGTACCTTCGACTTTCGTCTGTCTAAACGGTAACTAATATACAAATACATATGTATGTGAGATTGAAAAAGTTGAAACGTTATATGCTAACTAAAAATTTGAAAAAAAAAACGCGATCAAATACAATTGTTGAACTAATTCCACGAAGAGATCTAAAAACTGAAACAAGTAAAGAAGTCCATGTTCGGTCAAAATTGAACTTTATATATTTACCCGGTGCACTGATTAATGATTGCATATATTTTTTTCATTTATGAAAATTTATGAAAGTAAAAATTACGCTTATTTTAAAAAGTTCGTAAATAGTAATCTAAATAAGGTTCTTACGGAAAGAAAAATCGAAAAAAACGGCCGATAAATAGGACAATTTTTGGGAAAAACTGAAAGTACCTTTTTCTATATAAAATCAACACCATAACTCTCGAATTCGATTCATTAGTTACATTTATGAATTTGGCACAAATTCGGAAAATAGAGTACTTATATGGCAAGAAATATATTGCGGCAAATGACGCTTGAGCCGAGATATTATTATAACAAACTATAATATTAACAGACGGCTCAAAAAATTACTTCGGAACGGAATCTGACGTTTTCCCCCAGGAAATTTAATTCCAAGGAAAGCTTATAGCTAATCGGCAGCTTTAAGTCCATCATAACTGGATTCGGCGCATGATTGTATTCCGGAAACAAGGAAGTGTACGAGTGCTCGAGCAGAGAGAGCGAGAGGGGACTGAGATTCCTGTTCTCAAAAGTTGAGAAAAAGGATAGAGCAGCTACTAATAGCAGGTTCTCTAATCTGGTCACATGCAAAGTATCACTTTCACTTTCACTCAATCCATCTATAAACGAAGAACTCGTTGCTTGCTGAGACTACCGAAATTAAAAATAAAACTTCTCACGCAAGGCTCCGAGGTCCACATAACGATATTTGTAATCCTGATCCTAATCACGCCGAATGCACTTCACTTTTTGTCGGACCCTTTTTTCGAAAACCTGGGCAGTTTGAGCACGGTTTCATTGTATCAGCTATTTGAACTTGAAAAGGACTGGCACAGTTTTATGGACTTGCATAGAAAAGGTGAAATCTTCCTAGGCATTACCTTGAATCTTTGAGACCATCGAGTGAAATATAAATAAGAGGGCGTTAATCAATCCTAAATTTGCCTCATAATTCAAACATATATATGTATGGGCATGGAACACGTGTATAAAAACATGAAAATAATACATATACAAAAAGTAATACTAGGGAATAGAAAATAAATATCTCAAAATGTTTGCCACTTGACCTTCACATATTCAGCGGTATTTAAATTTATTAATACTGGAAATATGACGAATTCTGTCTTTTTGACCAGGAGGCATGAAGTGCCCAATGCTCAGCATACCCTCGATGGGTGGGTGCTGTTTCTCTTGTGCCCTCTGACAGGGGGTGGATCTCTCTCCAAAGGTAATATATTGGCTTTACGAAACAATAATAAGCAAATTAAATATGTTCTGTGGTGTAATTGTTTGGTAGAATTTACTAGAAAACTCTACATTAGTTAAGAAGTTAGGCTGCGTGCAAAGTGCCATGTTCGTACAGTTCATCCTTCCGTAAACAGGGCCTTTGACCTTGCGTAGAACAGTTTGCTGGAAAGTTCCCAAAGCCTTCTCATCTCTGTTCGACATCGTCCACGGTTCTGTGCCATCTATATCTATACTAATTATATAAAACTGATTATATGGGGATAGTATATTACCATCACGATAAGAAATAATTTGACAAAAAATTTACGCGCCAGTTGGCACTGGAGTCGAGATATTTAAAAAACCCGTATTTATGGTTTGCTCTTGTTAATTTTCGGAATATTTATTTGATGTAATAAGAAACACTTTTACCAAAAATATACCTGTTACGTGGCGCTGGGGTCGAGGTATTTTGAAAACGCGTATTATGGTCTGATTTAATTCATATTCGAAACGTATATGTATTACATACATATCGGCAATCCCGCATAAAAATCGCAATCCCGCAATCGAGGTCATTAATCCCGCGGGACTGAAAAAAAATCATATTATTTCCTCTAAACAGGTATAATCAAAATTGATATGTAAAGAAGCCAATTTTTTTTAGAAAATTTACGTATTTATTTCTAATTAGATTGACTTTTTTGATAATATTTCCGAAGGAATGAAAAAGTATATAAGGTATCGTCTTTTAAATTCTACCTTATTTTATTACTACTTCTAGGTGGAATCGACCTCACATAGTTATAATCAGCTTCTAAGTGCATTCCTCTATTGCCTCCGCATTGAAGAAGCGTCATTTCACGTTTCAATATCAGATCAAGAGTGTTTGTTTGTGCAGATATAAGTACAGATGAAGCCTCGGCTACCCATTCAGTACGAAGACTACGCTCTAATTCAACTTCTAATGTAGGCGAGGAATCACAATCTGCTGGCAGATGGGATAAAGGCACGTTGTCGTCTGCATAATCGTCATCAATCCGCTGGGTTAAAGTAAAGTAACACCGTAGTCATTGATGTTCGCCGTTCTTTTATCCGGCGACTTAAAGATGTTACAATATCCCTGCTTAATCTGGTATTTTGCCCTTCCAATTTTTTTTAGCATAAAACGCAATGTAGTTTCTGCAGTAACTATATATAAATTCATAGTAAAATTCGGACCGGAACTTATAAAAGTACCATACTAAAAATACTTAATATTTTAAAAACTACTGTTTACCGTTGAAATATTACAATAACAGAGCAAAGTACCATTTCTTTAAGAACATACTTTCTTAGCTATTATTCTTATCTTCTTAATAATTTTTTCTGTAGTCCCGCAAATCCCGTAATCCCGCATTTGTGATCCCGCAAAAATGGTGTGGGATCCCGCATTTGCGGGATTGGATTCCCTAGTGCCAACACAATGCGCTGGAGTCGAGATATTTAGGAACCCCGTATTCATGATCTGCACTGGCTCTCAGTTTATGTTATAAGAATTAACTTTTTAGATGGCAAATGAACGACGTTGTTAAGTAAGTATACATCTCTCGCCCGCATGAACCCTAAATACAATCTTGAATCTACCTCCGCTTGATCGAATTAATCGAATGGGACCGTTTTTCGTTGATCAATCTTTGGAATCTCTGGCCATTCAGATATCCTAGGCACATCAACGAGTCACGGGTGTATCAAGAAGAAGTGGTTGCCATTCAACAGGCAGTAAGGAATCTCGCTCAGAAACCTAGAGAGAACAAACGAATTTTTATCAACATCTTTGATTCAGATAACCCAGATTTACAGAATCTAATTATTATATATAGGTGCTTGAACGCCTTGATATTACTAGGAATTGCAAAAGTGACGAATTAACAAAGAAAGATTCGACAGCATCCTTCCAATAAAGAAAATGGTAGGCACATATAACAATGGCACACGGCTCAAATAGGCATTGAACGGGGAGAACTCTTTCACCAAGTGAAACAGCCAGGATTTTGGCCCTCCTATAATAGAAAACGCACATCTGTGCTCTTGGGTCTCCTTATAAGGACTTTTTTATAGGCTTACATGACATAAGAGTAGAGTCTAGCGTAGCGGACCAATATTGTAGATTACGCACGTTTGGCAAACCATTTAATGAAATCCTTGCAGAAATCCCGCAAGTGGAAATAAGAGCATCGTCAAAGCTGACAGCATCGAAAGGGATTAATATTCGATATATGTATACCGTACACAGCACTATCATTATTGACCTACATATGTGTGAAAAGGGGTCTGCTTTTCCGTCGTTTTTACTTTACAAATCTTTTTTTCGTCCTTTTGCTTTTGCTTTTGCTGTATATGGTGCCGCTATGATTAAGATTGGCAGCTCTTATGACGCTTTTTAGCATCAGATTGAAAAAAGTGGCACGAGAGTGACTGACGAGAGATCTGAAGCCATTCTAATAAGGTTTAATTAGTTAGTTCATGAAGGGCTTCAGCCTTTCAGACAGTATAGTCGAAGGCTTATTCTACGATAGAAGAGTAAATATATAGTACAGCCAAGGGCAGTCAGGGCTCTGGGATTGCTCATGGTGCAATTGAAACTGACATTCCGAGAAATTGCTGATAAATTGGCTAGACAGGGCACCCTTGAAGCCGTCTCTTTTGGCAGGTAGGGTGTAGGAGTTCCCGTAACAACCTGTAGCTTGCTTCTGATTCGATGGGCTTTTAGTGCGCTCAGCAAGCGTTGGGCAAAAACTTGTAAAATTGAAAAGTCTTTTTGGCCGGTAGTCGATCGTTGGCGATCAAGAAGGCTTCTCCAGCCGGTCAAGCGCCAACCCTGGCTTCTTACTTGAGTCCTGGCCATGCACTGTCCAATAGCAAGCTATGTGGTATGACCTATTTATTATCTTTTACATACCCCTATTACCGTAAATGTTCCGAGGATGACGTTGCGGAAAATCTCAGCATTTTCTTCTCAGCTGTCCTGCTTTTGCAAGATTATGGTTTAAAGATCTAGGCTCGTACTTCATCGACACTCACAAAGAACTTTCTGGGATGACTATCAGCTGCCTGCGGAACTTCATTTTGATAAAGTTTTATTTTTTTTATTTTTGTACCAGCAAAAGAATTTAGGGACTTAAATATGTGAAAAAAAATCATTCCCATTAAATAAAAAGCTACAAAAAGAATTTTGGTACTTATCTATGAGAATAAAAATTAAATTACCTCTATAATTCGCATTAAATAAAAACTCACATTGGGTTTCTTTAAACTAAAACAAAAAATATATTTATCATTTCGTAAAACTATGTATATTTATTTAGTTTGTAATATTACGCAATTATTATACTACAGATTGCAAACTAATATACCATCGAATTGTTTATTTCAATAGTCATTTTTTTCCATAACATTTTTGTTTATTCAATACAATTGCATTAAACACTTCAGCTTCCTTTTGTAACTATGTACTCTAAAATATATCTTCATATGCGCACATTATATGTACATATATACATATGTATATATGTATGTATGTACATATGTACATGCGCATACACTGCTTAATACGATATAGTAGTACATATTTATGTTGAAATGGTATCAAACTGGACTTTCTCCAATTGTTCACATTTCCCTTTCGAATATGTATGTATATATTTCTGTTGCATTTACATATATGCCTGGATGTATGTTGAATTTCTCAAACATAAATTTTTCAAATAATACATAGTGTTCATATATATATATAAGTATGTATAGGAAGGTAGTGAAGGGATGTAATAGAACTACTTAAAGGACTATAATAAAAATGCAGGATATGTTCATAGTAATTACATATGTACATACAAACAAATGTATGTATGTAAGAAAGAATAGAAAGACGAAAGGTATAGTACGTTTTAATGAGCATACAAATAATTAGGACGCAGAGATTTAGAAATAATTTAAAGGGATTGGAAAATGAGAAGTCTGCGCAAGATCTTCGATGAAAAGGCGGAGTGTAGTAAAAATAGTAGGGGTAGCTGCTTCATAGGTGAGATTACCCAAAAAGGGGTTTAAGTAAAATTCCAGCCATAAGTTGAATTAGTAGAAGGGCGTTTGTCGCAAAAGCGCTTTGGGTAACATAAAGAGTACTACACAGAGGGAGTGATAGCGTAGAATGAGTTAGTTCCCAAAAAAAAGGAGCATCACTTAAACATTAACATCATAATACTGAGCAAAATATATAAGTACATTTCATGTTACTCATTGTGAATCATACTCGTACTCGTATATTTTTTTTAACAACTTTTCAAGTTTAAATTATATTTTTTTTTGTTAATTGTTTTTTGAGAATTAAAAAATTTTTATTTTAAGTGCTTATTATGTTTTTTTGATTTTTCAATTCTACTGTTTTAACTATCGTTTTTAAGGCTTTCTTTCTTATTTATTCATAATACAATATTTATTACCTTATTATAGTAAGGAATATTTTTGAGTTTCGCAAGCTAATATTACTATTTTTACTACAACCGACTTCTTCTGCAAAGAAGTACAAAAAAACGAAAACGAAAAATAAGTGTGAGCGCGCGCATAAACAAAAACTAAATTTACTAAAAATAAAAACAACATAAATTTAAATTTGTGTTGTATTCGCGCGTACCCAGATATTTTCGTATGAGTTCTACTAAAATAGAAATACAATTTTTAAAAAGCACAATTCGTAGTTTGTGCATTGTTGTTTTTTCGTTTTGAGCGTTGATTTCACATTTTTAACTAATGCATATGTATATGTATGTATATAACTAAGGGATCTTAAAAACAAGAGTTTAACTTATATTAAATTTTTATATGCATATATTTTTTACATACTCCTTTCATTTGGGCAAATTGTATGTTTTAAAATGTTTCGTTTTTTTTTACTTGAGTAAAATGTTTTACAATTCACATGCATACATGTTATTTACATATTTGCCTTTAGGAAGCACGTGTTTTTTAAAGTTATAATTAAGTTTTTGTTCATTTACTATGTAAGAGCCAGTGGTGAAAGCTAAAGCAAAACCACTTCACCTTGCCAACTTTACTAATAACCATCTTTTTTATTTTTGCTTTCAAGTGAATGTTAACTTTCGTTGCATTTCCTTGAGCATATGAAATTTTTGTCGCTAAGATTAAAAACTTAAAAAATTTATCTTGGCCACACTGTGCATTCGCAACGCATTTTTCATGCTTTCTAAAAGCTTTTTCACGAAAATTTTCACAAATCAAGTTTTAAACGTCTTTTATCGTTTTCTTTTTACAGTTCTTCCGGTTTAGTAATTAATTTGTTTATTACTTCATTCTAGTTATTTATTTACAAATTGCACTTACTTTATATGCTTATGCGAGCTTTAGTGTAACTTTGTTCTTTTTATGTCAACGTGTTTGTGTGCAAATACATATAAAATGTAAGTGTTTGTGTGTATGTATGTCTGCGTTGTTTCTGTTGTACTTATCAGACTAAATAACTAATAAACTTTATAACACATTACTTTCAATTACATTTGTTATTACTTGTTCTGCTATTTATGAAACTATGGTACTTTAAACTTTAAAGTGTCTTTTGTATTGAAATTTTTATACATACATACATTTAACAAAGTAACAACTGAGGAAAACTGCAGAAAGGCGAACGTTTAATAAAACGTTCATATTCTTTACTAATTGCTACATACACTGAGTCGCCGCATCATAATAATCACTCTCCCACTTCACTGCAGTATGCATTTTCGCCTTTTTGGATGCAAAATTACGCTTACGCGCCAACATTAAAAGCTTTCAGATGAGACTAAAAAGCAAAACAAAAGCTTTCACCGTATGTGTACGTATGATTTGAAGTGCTTTCGCCTTTGTTCATAAGCTCTCGAAAGCTGCAGTGTTCAAAGCTTTTCAAAGCACTTTCACAAGTGTGAAGCTTTCACATTACATTTAACATTGTGGAAGGCGTATTTGCTTTGCAGTTATATGAATGTGTGAGTATGCGCTTGTGAGTGTGTGTGCTTGTATTTAGAAGTGGACTTAGAAATGCGTCACAACAATATCTTCTTCGAGATCATCAAGCTCGTCGTCTGTTTCCTCCACTTCAGCTGGACCGTTAGCCTCAGCGGCTGCTGCAGCGGCAGCGGCTTCCTTCTCCTTGGCGGCAGCCTCCAATTTCTCTTGCTTCTTCAGCTTGCGTTGCTATATTAGAACAAATAAAAATAAAAATAAGTTATTGGATCTTCAAATATTTATCCTGCCATCCATTGCATACCTTTCTTCTGTACAGAATTTCCACAATAGTGTAACCCACGCATCCCAATGCCAATACAGCCAATAGAACATAAAGCTTCATGCGCGCACACAAAGTTGTGGCATATGCATAGGCGATAACGAAGCCAGCTGATTCCCAGAGGCGGTAGTTGGAGAAGGCCGCTTCCTTGTTGCGACGGAAGAGCAGACCATATAGACCGTTGATTTGTGTTTGCCATACAGCATCACCGACACCCCATAATCCAGACATGGCGTAGAAGATGAGTGGATTCTCAGGGCTGGGACGCCAGAACAATTCAATGGAGATGAGCGTGAAATGCACTACAGCGCCGAGAATAATGATGGGCAGACGGCCAATATATTTCATTACCGAACCGAAGAGAATCGAGCAAATAGCGTTGACCACACCGAAGCAGATCATCACAAAACCAATTTGATGAATGCCCAAAGCGCATGAAACATACGCCTGTGTGAAATCGGCACCGATGAAAGCCTGTTCCATGCCAATGAAAATGGTGATGGGAATGAGCAATTGCTGGTTGGGTTTCTTCATTTGACGGAAAGTAGCCGAAAGCAATTCCATGCCAGACAATTCTTGTGCCGATTGTGAACCCTTACGTTTCTCACCATACCGCTTTAGAGGATCCAAGAAGATGGCAATAATGGCTACGGCAGCAATGATACAAGACAAGTAGATCATAGAGATTTCGAAGATTTCATGATCTGGTGGACGGTTCAGATTGCCATGACCGTTGGAACCGTGCACACAGAAGTTGGCACCGCAATATTGCAGATCTTCTTCGGAGACGGTGGTGTTGGTGTCGCCGCCACTGCCATGAGCGCCGCTCGAAAGTACTGTAAAAGAGGAAGAGAGAAAAGTGTTAATAATTGCCACGTTATTTTTATTAAAAATATGGATATAGGACTTGGGCATATCCTGAAAAGAGACAATCAAAAGCGCAAAAAAAAAAATAAAAATCCACCTATGCCGAACTTGATAATGCCAATCGATAAAAACATATTTCGGCATTCATGTACCAATTTATACCAATCGGTTCATTGAATAGCAAGATATTAAAGATTTGCTAACTTCTTTTCCTAAGCTGTGTGAAGTGAAGTGCATTATTGAATGATATGTCGCCCTATATGTGGGTGCTTGGAATATCCTTGGAAAATCTTATTGATAATTCTAAATTTATGTCGTTAAAAATCTACTTTTCATGCGAGGGGAGACTCAGAAAAATTTTTAACGCTCTTTTGTTCATGTTTTTAAGTAAGTTAGTAATAGATTTGAAAAAAATATTTCGTTGAAGAAATTGGGGGTTTAATATTGTTTTCACTACTTCTACGGCAAATGGTACACAAATAAGGCATAATTATTACCGTACTTCAAAATCATTTAACATAATACTTAATTTTTTGTTAAATTTCATTAAGAAACTAGGAGTAAAAACAAAAGTTATTCGTTGGGAAAATCTGTGGCGTGCGTAATATCGCGCCCGTTCCTCCTACTATACCTCATAAAAAAAAGTGAGAGATATTTCTCTTAATTCATAAGTCTACCAACCAAAGGCATTATTTGACCTCTATTTCCACTGAGCGCATTCTAGTACGTCATTGTCAAAAAATACCACAGTCGATAATCGGACTGGCGAATATAAAATTTAAAAAGCAAACGTTAAAATCGAGATACATAATAGCCACTGAGGTAGCGAGGAAATGAAGCAATGTAAACCGAAAACGGGGGCTAACTTATTACGCAGCGAAAATGCAGTGAAGCGCATAAACAATCAGTAATTCCCAAAGGCATTTATCGGACTATATCGTCGCAAAACAAAGGCAGCTTAGTCGCGATCTGCAAAATGCTGGTCAATGACACGGGAGCTGCTCTAGAGTGCTCTTATGCTACTATGGCCGAAAGCTTACTAAGTTCTTTTCAACCATGTATATAGGTCCACCCCGTGATGCAATAATACAAGGTGTTGTACATTGGCAACTTCTCGCTCTAAATCGGCCATCGGCCTTAGAAAAATCAATGTGCCTCTTTGTAAAACAGCGAGTTTAAAATAAAGTACTTAAAATCTTACATATACGAAAAAAGAGTTATTACTGAATTAGATTTTGCATTTGGTTTTGATAGTCTATCGTTGAAAATTCAAAATAAAACTAGCGATTTCGGAAAGTTTCGTTATAAAATCTGCGTTTTCAATAGTCTCAATTTTGCGTATTAATTGGAAGAACTTGCCTCTTTTACTGGCAAGAATTAATTGAATAAATAAAAAATTGGTCCATTTAGTAAAAGCATTCCTTCAACAGCCGCTGCATCTTTGTGTTTTTATTATTCTTGATTTGAATCCAAGTTATGGAATACTAAGCTTTTAAAAACGATTTCTAAAAAGTTTAAAAGTTTGTAACTAAAATTTAAAATTGCTCTAATTTATATGTACTCAAAGTTCTCTTTTTCTTAACTACTGGCGCGTTTAATTTAAAAGACCTCATTTCATGCACAAAAAGAAAGATTTCTCGTTATAACCTAAATTTTTTAAATTTATTTATTTGGTTATAAAAAAAACTTCTAAATTATGTACCATATACGTTCATATGTAAAGTGCTTTACATGATTATCTTACAATAATTCTAAAAGTATAAAAAATACAACTAAACTAAAAACAAAAATCGTCTCACTTAATAAATCGAAAAAAAGCCTTAAAAAAGTGCAAAAGGTTATATTATTCAATATGTTGCATAAAAGACCATTCATTTTCCGAAGTAGTACACGTTCTATAAGGTAACGGAAATGTATGAAATCTACTACAATTTCCTAACGCGGGCTTCATTTCTTCCCCGATTCTCGCGTTTCCAAAATACAACATGTA
Organism: Rhagoletis cerasi; assembly: GCA_029783565.1. Taxonomy (NCBI): domain Eukaryota; kingdom Metazoa; phylum Arthropoda; class Insecta; order Diptera; family Tephritidae; genus Rhagoletis; species Rhagoletis cerasi. The sequence goes on from JAPVRG010273951.1 coordinate 11,304, forward strand.
CCAAATGGCGCCGTCACAACGCACATCACGTTTAGTTATTGCATTATGGGTCCACCCGTTACAGATTTACCCCCTAACTCATAAAAAAGAAGACTTTAACTGCTTTATAAATCGAAAATTTTTATGAAAATGTCACTTTATAGAGCACTTTAAATCTATTTAATTTTTTTGAATAAGGGGGTTAGTATCCTTCATGGTACAATAATTACAGGTATTGTCTTCCCACACTAAAAGGCTTACTGCTAGGGAAAAGGGATATTTCCATACCCTATATACAAACCTTTTTGCAGAGAACTTATTTAATTTGCAAAAGACGGAAAAAAACATTTGCTTAGTAAATAAATTCAAAATTTGTATGGCTCATTTCATTTCAAAAATATTTTCTTTCGCTTAGAAAAATTATAAAAATTAAATTGAGCGAAAACAAAGAGCAAAGAATCAACATTGAACTGCGTCAAAATGAAAATAAGGGAACACGAATTTCGATGTGAAGCAAAACTCTCTGGGAAAACAATACCTATAATAATTGTACCATGAGTATCCTTATAGTGCTGTTGTGGAATTGTGCATATTGCTCTACTTATACAGAGACCTGCGAATCTTTGCACACCCTCCAACTCCCAGACTTATGTAAGTCTCCAGCAAGTTACGTAGTTTGTTTTGATGCATTGAATTTACAAAAATCACCTCAGCAGATTCTGTTAGGATATTTCGCTTTGTTGCCCTATTTATCAACTGCGAGGTGTAATAATAATAAAAGATTGGCGCTTACACAATATGTTAGTATTTAGTCGAACTTCTCCTCCGATTTGTGGCGTTCACCGTATATCCGAAGGCTTAAAAAGCTCAAGGAATAATATAACTAAGCAGTATAAGATTGAACGAAAATGGTGGAAACAGATCATAGACAAAGAGTACGTCATATACATATGTATGTAAAACATAATGGGATAAATATTTTTTAAAGACATGAATAGAGAACAAAGACAAAAGCTTCAAAGATAAACAAATCATGAAAGAGCTAAATACAAAGACACAATGGTAAAACCATAGTTTATAGAAAGAAATATCGTAGCGTATCGTGGATTAATTTAGCCAAAACCGCGGATCAAGCCAATCAACGGCTCCGTGTTTTCTTGGCTTTAATATCCAGAATTGAATAATATCTTCTTTCTAATATTCATCTTATATATAGTTTTATGTACGCTTGACTCAGTCACTAATCTTCAACTTACCCAAACTCGAGATCAGATTTCCCCACAGTTCGGCGGTTTGCCAAGCCAAGAAGAAGAAGCCGAAGAATCGCACAATAATCGCATCCACCGCTTGTTCGGTTATCTTCGCATACACTTGACCGACCTGTGTCAAATAGGTGGCCTTAGACGCCCACATAGGAGCGGCACCCAAACCGACTAGAATACCAGCAGGAACCAGTGTGTAGAATCTAAGTAAATAAAAAGTGCATAATCAATAGTTTATTCAGATCTGATATGTAGGAATAACTTAACGCCATCGCTTTACTACTTACTTTGGGAACAATTGGAAGGCAATGTATGGCGCATAGCACAGCATACTGAAGACCAGCGTCCACTTGACAGTCAATTTGCGTATAATAAGTGTGGGTAGGAAGATGCATGAGACGACAAGCGCCGCATAAATGGCGCTCAACGATACAGTGCCTAAGCCATCTTCGGCATTAATCGAGGACTGTAAATTGGCTGTGCCCTGGTTGACGGAAACAAGACGAGCGTGTGTGGTGTATGTAAAAAAAGTAGAAAAGAAACAAAAAAAATTGTGTAAGAAAACAAAGAGAAAGTGAATTTTTATTGTATTAACATATGCGCTTTTTATGCATATAATATGTATGTGCAGACATGTGTATGTATGTATGTAAGTGTTGGCCAGCCAGTGCGTGCGCTTTTTCATTGGCGACTGTATACATTTATTTTTTGTTTTTTATACATTTTGGTTTTTACTACATATGTGCTATAAAATGTATAGATTTTGTGAAAACAGACGCACATACATACATACGTAAATACACACATATACATATATTTTAATACAGAATTAATATGGCTTTCCGTCTACTTACCTGAAACGCTGTGAATTGTACCATGAATGCAAATGATATGATGGAGATATTTTTCAAAATGCGCCATTTTTCGCCCGGATTTAAAATGACTTTCTCTCTGAGTGATGCTGTATCTGGCTCAAAACCAGCTTTTGGCTGCAAAAAAAGAGGCAAGAGCACACAATATTGTTAGTGTTTTTCAATTTGAAAAAAAAAAAAAATTATGAAATAAATTTACAAAAACAATACTTAAACACTAGGCAAGTGTAAACTTTTTATTATGCAAAAAAATCCCCAGCATTTAAATAAATAGTCATTATAAAACATAAATCAGCCAATCAACAAATCGACTTTGTATCGAGATTGTTGCGTTCGTAAAATTTTAAACGGAACTGTTATTGTGCAAATTTCGTTTGCATGTATGTATGTATGTGACACGCGCTTAAAACACGATTTAAAATGCTGATAACTGCAGCAAGTCAGCCCCACCATGCTGAAATTGAATCGGTGGTAGGAGGAGCATCACTAAGGCTGCCCCTGGAATACTGCATCATCATCGCTTTTTAAGCACTGTGTTTGGATATGTTTTTTTTAGTTAAATGAGTTTCAACAGTTAACTTACTGACTTATTTTTGCAATTTTTGCCTCATACCGATAGCTTTTGATAGAAGAAATATACTCTCTTTTTGTGATGGCAGATTAAAATAATAAACCGTTTTATTTCCATACTTGC
>JAPVRG010273975.1:4792-21004 GCA_029783565.1 Rhagoletis cerasi
GGGAGTACCATAAGTAGATTAGAGGTGCTAAAAGAAACTCAGTTGAACTCAATCTTCAAACTTCTATTCAAGAATCTTACAGCAAGTGCCAGAATCCACAGAGGCCCTGCAAAACGCGCACTTATGAGCTAGGTCGCCTGAGAAGACGGGATGTATCATTGACGAACAGCTGCAAGGAATTTCTCAACTTGCTAGTCTCGGTGTATTTCCTTTTTAGCTTTACATATACCTAGTTTATACGACACTAAATACGGTTTCATACAAACTCGTGTCAGTGTAGCACACTTAAATTGCAAGCGTTTATACATACCGAAATAAGGGTGCCCGATGAATACAACCGGCTATTTATTTTCATTTTGAAAGCAGCATTCATAAGGAAAAATGCATAAAAAAAGAAACAACAGCTGTTTAAAAACGTTTTGACGTACATCTTGTTTATACGGGCATTTAACACGGTTCAGAAGCGCTTAACTCGCATTTCTAATGCGAATTGCGGTGACACGCTAAAAAGTCCCGACACGTGTTAAGTGTGCGTTTATGCGTCCGTGTCAAAATGAAACGATTCAAGTTAACACGAATTAATGCGTCGTATAAACAAGGTAATTGATCACAACACAAACTCTTTACACGTGGACTGCGATAAAACGACCCTGAGCTGAGGACTGAAGAATCGCCAAAAGAATAGGATAAAGTGTGTGCTATATGTGCCTCCGCGCATTTCAAAGCACGTGGATCAGATGACATGCTCGCAGATCATCTTTTCAGAAGGGATGGTCTTTTTTAATACCCCTATTCAAAGCATGAGGCCGCTATGACGTAGTGGCTAGAAGTGTGCTATACCATTCTACAGGGCCCAGTTTCTGACTAACAAAAAAAAGTCCATGGAAAACTCCGAGAAATCGCCGTTCGGTGTCGGCGTAAAACTGTAGGTCCCTTCCCTTTGTGAGATAACCTTAAGCCGCACTCCACAACGTGTATTTGCTTTGTGGGCTTGAACTCTTCGAGGCTTAACTTTGCAAATGAATTCGATCGTTTTCATAATAGAAAACACTGGAACAACGAACTACCAAATCCGCGGTAGAAAAGCCACGTTCGGCATACTTTCGGCTCAAATACTGTCCAGGGCGTCGGATCAGGGGTTTGTGGTATACAACCGACTTACCGTACAGGTTGAGATGCATGCCATCGAACTATGTGTAAGGTTTAGGGATGTCAAACCCCCCGGGATCCCGGTCTTTTTTAAGTCCGGAAATTACCGGACTAAATATTTCTGATTTATGTATAAATTATATTTTAATATTTTTTTGTTAATTGTGGTACTAAAAGTAACTTGAGTTTTGTTTAATGTTTAATATTTTATTTTTGTTTTATAAAAGTCTAAAAGATTATATAACAAGCATCCTATAAATCCATATTTCAAAATTTGTACAGGGGTTATTAAAATTCAACAAATTTCAGCCATTTCCCCAAAAACTTACAAATTTTTATTCAAAATTTAAAAAAAAATTAGGTATGCAGCTTTATAGCCCATTAAGGACCGGTCTGCTTTATCGACTTTTTTATCGATTGCCTGTTATAGACACGTGAGCGACAAATTTGACAGGCAGTCGAGAAGACGGCCCTAAATTTAAGAGATGCAAGTTTTATGCGGCTAAGAATTCGCATTGATTTTTAATAAATTTTTTCGCTGACGCTGCTAGACATTTTCTTCCATATAAAAATAATGCTAGGGCATATATACATACTTTGTATAGAAGAAATTGCGTGGCACCGTCAGGAAAAAAATTATCAAAAGTCGACGGTATTTTGTAGGCACTTGATTTTTCTAAAATATCTGAATGAGAAATTAAATTTGTTGAATTTTCATAATTTTCATAATTTTTGTACAATCTTAGAAAACTGGGGTTATATGGTGCTTGTTGTATAATTTGCTAGATTTTTATAAAAACCTATAAAACGTTAAATAAACAAAAGAAATATAACCAAAACTGATCAAAATAAGGCGCTTCTTTATTCTTTCTGCTACCAGTATATGTATGCCTCTTGGAAAAAGTTGGATTGGCTTACTTAATTTTTATTTTAACTTAAATGAATATGTATTTAAGCCTACTACTTTCCGCATACTCCGCTTAAGATGTACGAGAAAAAAAATTTAAACTTCTTTCAACCACAAAATACATTGGTTTACTTTTTAAGATATTTTTGCATCGATCTTTTTTCGACATATCTTAAGTTACTCTTTCAGACATGCAAATGCGTATAAATTTAACTATTGTCTTTAGCTTTGCTACTAATTTTTACTTTAAATATAAAAGTATATTTAAAACTCATTTTTTTATTATTTATTTTGTGGTAGCAGAGCTTCTTCAACAATATTGATCCAATTTTTTCGAGTTAAGTTCTTGCAAAATAAATGTAAAATAATTTGATCCCGAAATCCTGGGATAAAAAAAATCGAAGAAATTGACATCGCTAGTAAGGCTGCATATAGAAAGTAGGTAGATCAATAAACGCTTCTACATAACCGAAAGCACGCGAGGTCACCTCAAAGCTGGGGTACAATGCCTTCAGCTTTTAATATATATCGCATCTAGGAACCGGGTTTACCTCACTTGGGTACCGGAAGCTGATGATTTATGGGCAATTGTGTGGCACAGGCTAAGTCCTTGATTCTTGTCAAACCTTGGAGTTGTTTACAATGACCAGTGCATTTTGTGTTATTGTGATGCTCTTACTGTAACTCAAAGAACTTGACCTAAATGAGGTCTATTAGAAAATACAGTCCTTGGTCGCGGCAACTAGGCGATACCACTAAATATTAGTCTTTTCTAATATATTTTGACTACAAATTACGAGCGTAGTTTCTAAATTATTCAAAACTAGATTGCATGTTTCCCGGGACTTAGCGAAAACGACACGCGAATTAAACCAACTCGGCTATAACAGCCACCGAATTTTGAGTGACAATTTAAAGCGGCGAAAAGCTTTATAAATGCGATGAGCATTTCCTCCCCATACTCGAGCTACAGAGCTTCTTCATATGTATATAAAAGTGCGTAAGTTTTTTGGGAAACTATCGGTAAATTTAACTCAAACAAAAGAAAAGTAGTTAAAATAATGCAAAAATGTGTTCATTTTAATAACAATAACCCTTAATAAATCCCCGCCAGCAACAAAGAAGAAAAATAATAAAAGTGTAGGAGAATAAAGCAGACAATGTAGCCAAAAGCAGGACGATGAAATTACCACTTGGCTACTGAATATGTAGATATGAAATTTTACATGTGTGATATGAGATGCATAAGTCTGTGCCCATTTTACCCTTCAACAGCTGGACACATATATTATGCAACGCCAGACAACAGCCAACATATTACCAGAAAGCAGGCTGGCCGCGGTCGGTCGAATGTAAACGTTTACTTACACACATCTCGGCGTTCGAATTGTAATTGTTATTTTCACACCATTATTGTGATTCAAAATTGTTATTGTAGTGTTTTCAGTTGGTTAAATTTATGAAAAATTATCCCTTTTGATGGAAATTATTGTGAAGAGGTAAATGGGCAAAAAGAAAAGCAGTTAAAAGGAAAATGTTAAAAAAGGCGGCGCGGCATATAACTTTACGCCTGCACATATATGTACACACATATGAGTTACTAAATATTTCGTAATTATATTTCATATATTCCGGATGTATGGGTGTTGCTGCGAATTAAAAATTAATTATTATTAAAATCAGTAAAATGAATCTTTAAAAGTGTTGCTCCTTTAACCTAGCGTGTACTTAAAATTACTACTTATACATAGATATACATGCACATATTTACAGCGAATTACATTCGTTAATCATCTTTCATGCAGATTTTTTGTCGGATCTGAAAGAAGATATCTGGCAAGACCTTCTGAGATTAAGAGCAACATAAGTTTTGCCCACAAGCGAAATATTCACCCAGTTTCCGACAGTGGCTTCGATAGCCGAAGATGGGCGTGCTATAACTGGTTGCGGGCCAAGGAATACCTGAACTGAGCCTTTTCTACTCTTCGAAGGCACACCCCTGTGACCTTGTAAGCAGAGTAAAATAAGCTTTTTATGTTTTCCAAGATGCTTTAGCCAATCATTTAGCGTTGCCGAACTAGTTTGGAGTCAGTAAGGGGGCTGGGCAATGCCCAGACTGCAGATTGACCCTTGCTACTTCTCTACCTACTTTCCATCACGTAGTTCTTGGTCTTGAGGATCACGAAAAACTCGGCTCGGAATACCGAGGCATATTCTATAAGACAGACGTGAATATTGATCTCGCTACCTTCTTTGTAGACATAGAATCTTGATCCTTTGCCAATTTCGTAGCTACCAGCAATTATTAAAGTAAGCCCAGGATCAGTATTGATGTTAAGTTACCACTTGGTCTCAGGAAATTCAAAACCGTATGAACCTATCCGCGGATAAAGACGTTAAATGAACAGAGAAGATTTCCCATGCCATTGGCTGAGCTTCTGTTCCTCCACACTACAGATGATTCGTTGATACCACTTGATCACAACTTTTATTTTTATACAAGTTTACGAGATATTTGCAATTTACCATTACTCAGCTGAAAAACAAAAGTGGTTCCACTTAATCATGTGTAGATATCTTACGAACCAGTTCGGCAATCTTAATACGAAATGAAGCAAATGAGAGATAAAAATGCCCTATAAACGATGTATACTTATGTAGGCGTAGTAGTTTCTGGAAAATTTATTAATCATTCCAGATTTTTTTTTTTTTTGAAAAAGTATAAACAAATCAAACTTTAACAGGGAAAAAATTGAAAAAATAACTGGGTTTTTAATAAATTTTTTTCATTTGTATTGACACTTGCTCTTATACACAAAAAAATCAAGCTACCAATGAAGAAAATCGATGGATAAAAAAGTTGTGAATGGTCAAATGAAAATGCGGATTGATATTTTTGTATGAGATGTGAACAGGAAAAAATTTATATGTACATGGATTCAGCCGAATGCCCTGTAGCTAGTGCTGTTATATTCGTAGTTAGTATAATTATTTATAATTATATTCCCTCTTAATAAATAAGTAAATAAAAACAAATATGTACATGGCGTATGAGTAACATTCTTTCATGCTCATTTTTCGTACAAAAAAATCAATGCGCATTTTCATTTTCCCATTGAGAACTTTTTTATTTTCCCCAAGATAGCTTGATTTTTTCGTACAAGAATAGGATTTAATATAAATGAACCAAAAATTTGTTATTTACAAGCTCTTATTAAGTTCCACCTGCGTGTAATCGAATCTGTCAATCAATTTCCAACCAACTTCCCGATGAGCTAGAAACTTGAAAATTTAAACTTAGCTGAGAACCCTATGGCAATGCAAGGAGAAGCTCGGCCAAACACTAATATATAGTGTAAGCGCCAATCTATTATCATAATATTTATGTGGTTCATATTTGGCATGTACATTACATACATGAAAAGGAATAACCCGATAGGTGGCGCAAGAGTCGAGATATTTGGAAAATCCGTATTTGTGGTCCGATTTCGTTCATATTTAGAACGTGTATTACTTAAATGGAAGAAAAGAACTCTACTAAAGATTTAGTCGCTAGATGGAGCGGGGTTAGATACAATTTTACTTTTTAGTTCTTTTTTATTGACAACGAATAAAAGCTTGTCTTAAAAAATGTGTTTTTTTAATATATCCTTTTTGGTGGTTGTCGTTTCCGACAGGGTGGGTGTATGATGTATTTTGGAACGAATTTCCGTCATCCCTTGTCAAATTTGGTTTCGACGTTGTGCCATTTTTTTAAATTACTTGTTTTTTAAATTTTTTTCTGTTAAAGTGTGAATTTTTTTATTTATTTTTTCATATTTCGTATTAACATTGTCCAAATGGTATACGTTTTGAGGTCAAGGTAATTTTTCATTCAATCAGACTCTTAAAATTGCCTTTTTGTCTTTTTTTTTTACCTAAGAACAGCTTTTAATGAACTTTACAAAAAATATAAATACGTTTTTCTTTTCTTACGACCATGGACATGGATTCCTTGATGCAGAAAGTGCAAAAATATGCTTTTAAGACTTTTTAACACGTTCATTCCATAAGGGTTTCAGGTCGCTTTCTCTTCTCATTCTAGTTTATTTAATTATTTTTAAATTTAGTCAAAAAGGTTAAAGAACCATTTCAACATTCACACTATTATCAGACGAAAAACTAAAAAAAATGCTTTGATTAAAAAATGCAGTTCTTCGCATGCAAATAAACAGGAAAAGAATCGGAGACCAGACCGTTAAATTATGTATAAATATTCGCATAGCATCAACAGAACTATTTCACAAATAATGTAGCGAAATCTTCGGTCTCCTTCCTATTTTTTTAATTAAAATCCATTTAACATTCCCCACATTTACTTGGCATCCTCTTCCCTTATGCCCATGGTGTTAGTGCCTAATTAACGGCTTATCAAGTTAAAACCCTCTTTAATGCGCTGAAGAATGTAAATAGCTACGCTGCTATCTTTTGATTCATGACTTATTTGTTGCTTGCTGCAGTTTACTTACTTTTCTTCAGTCTGATTATTTACATTAATTGTGATGCGTTTTTCTTTGAACGTCGCACATATTTGCATTTTATTGCAAGCGACATGGGTAAATGCAGGCGATGTGAATCCGAATGGCCAATAAAGCTTAAGTTAGGCCGCTTATAAATATGTAATACGAATAAATATACCGGCATTTATATATATGTACTTATTTATACAACTGCTAACATTATAAGTTAAAAATTGATTATATTCGCAAAATAAATATGAAAAAATTAATAGAAATTAGATATTAAGTTTAAATTATTTGAATTACACTACCGATTAAAAAAAGTTGTATACGAGGTCGATCCGTACAAAATTTTTAAAAAATTGTATCTCTTTTTTTAGTCAATTCCAATAAACGAACGAATTTTTATTTAAAGAGGAAGCGATATTAAATAGTTTTTACCAAAAACCGCAGATAGTATTTATATTATATAAAAATATAGTCTCGAAGCAGTATTACCAACCACGCAAAAAGTTTCCTCCCAAATATTTTTAAAATCAGCCTGAAATCAACAAAAATCCTCTAAAGTATACATTTAATTAGCGTATAGTTAAATTTTATATAAGAACATTCATTAAGAAAATAGTTTTTGATTGCGTAAGTACATGCACATTAATTTCTAACTCAAATAAAATTTCAAAAAAATCGTCAGCATCTCGTTGATCATTTGTATTAGTATTTTCGAAGTCATAAATGTTTTCATTGAATTTTTTGGCATTTTAGAAGATGGAATATATTTCAAATATGAACAACAGTTCATTTATAAGCTGAATCATACCATCATTAAACTCTGGAGAAAATTGTTTCATCTCCTATTTCTTAATTTATTTGTAACGAAAAAATCCCATCATTTAGTAAATTAAATTCAGCTAAACAGAAACATTTTCTCCATGTAAATTACCCGAAAAAAAATTGTCCCCCAAAAAATCCCCGGTTTAAAAAAATGTTTCCCTAAATTTGGGGAGAAACCCTGCAAGTTGGGAACACTGTCTCGAAGGAGGCTTTACATTGCAAAATTGGAACTCAGAGTGCTTTCTTTGAAATGTTTTTCTGTTTACTGAGCTTGAAGTCGGGCTCCAAGGTGCCAAGAATTGTCTCAACTTTTAGGTGTGCTCCAGACTGCAATCTTGTATTTCCTTGTGAATAGTGCTAATACGGTCTTCTCCGTTTTAAGACTCAGTCCCACCTCAGTATCCCAGTCGCTGATGGCATTCAGCGTCTTGAACATCAATTATTCCTCCGATAATCAAATTCAAATTAGTATCACTTATTGCATTTATTCGAAAAATTAAAAAAACACAATTTTAGACAATCCTGGGCAAATTACGCTGAAGACACAAACTGCTGGATATTATTGAAATCACCCTACTTACTTTTTTAAGAAAACTATTCCAATTTTTAAAGGTCCACCTATTTTCTATGCATATAAATTTTGTTTACACAAAATTCTGTGCACAAATGAAAAATCTTTCCATAACTTGTGTGCCAATAATCAGCATAATCATACAGAATAACAAGCGTCTGAGGTGTAAAATGAATGAAACATAAATAATAAATATTGCATACGCCTGATAGCCCAAACATTAAAAAAACGATGCCTTTTGTGCTAAAATCAACACATTGTATGTACATACCTATGTGTGTATGTATGCATGTATGTACATATGCTTGTACATATGTTTATAAATGCCTTCAAGCTTGAGTTTTGTCTGTAAAATTCCTGCAGAGAAAACTGCTATGTTTTGAATCAGAATACAACCAGTTTGCATTGCAGCTCAACTAGTTCGTCTTCCATATTTTTTCCATATTAGCCACTGAAATTTTTTATATGGTGATGCCCTACTAAATTTCTATTATACGACTATGAATCAGCATCAAGTCAGTAGAAATATTAGTAGCGTCACACCAGTTGATGCGGTAGTCTATACATCATCGTCAGACATTTAAGACTTCTATCCGGTACTGCACTTACACAGGCCTTCAAAGAAAGGTACCGCAACTTGATCTTGGCTAGTGCAGGACAGTTCATTCGCTATGGCCTAGACTACTTCTTTAAAAGGGAGCTTGCAAGTGGAACAAGGCGTACCAATGCGTTCGTGTCCTAGAATAATACGCTTAGACGTTCCACCACCGCCCATTGTAAGTTTGTCCGCCACACAGTTACACTCTATAGACATCCAAGTGATCCAAATTTTTTCTCTTTACTCACCTCCTGCTGAAAGCAGCGATGGACCAGTACAATTTTTGAGTAAATCGTGACCGAGCTTATAGCTCTACATAATTGCAGCTTGGCTGTCACTGAAAATGGAAGCATCTTTGCTATTGGCTCCCTAGTAGCCGAAGGCTCAGTCTGGAAGATATTACAGTAGTCCGGTAATCAAAGAGCAGCAAGCTCAAGGTGGGGTTTCGCTAGAAAACCACTCCACGCACTCTGCTATTTAGTTTCGAGCCATCTGTGAAAATTTCAATACTATGCACCAGATGGCGTATAGAATACCCTGCTTAAAATCTCCTTATTGAAATGTCTATCCATATCCATTGTTTGTGCACACCGTACGTGCCCCTGGAGGAAAGTAATTTTTTTTTTTTCAAAATACAAGAGTGGCCTTTCCGGTAATATGTATCTCTTAAACGAAGATCTGCAAGAGTTGCCACTTGCTATCCCACCAGATCCAGATATCCAGTGGAGGAGATCTAAAGAGGTGTCTAAGGCGTCATTTGGAGTTATTCGTATTGTTCCGCTGAAATATGTAGGTATTTACATCACAATAATTTACATTCAGTGAATTTGGAAAACCTTATACACCTCAAGTTGGACTTAATCGTGGGATTCCAGAACCAGAAGACATTCGCGAGTATACCAATTACACTGTGCGATAGCCAAAAGAAGACACGAACGCGGTATGGCGATGATGAAATAGGAAGAGATTTTTTTCCCTAAACGTCAAAAATTTTTTTACAATGTATTGAAGTTTTCCTAATTGGGTCTCAAGTTGATCTGAATTATTTAAAAAATCGCACATAAAATCACATTTACCATTAACTTTCCTTCAAGGTTTTATAGTAAAATTTAATGGCGCATATTTTTTCGGAATATTTTAACCAATTATTTCTCGATTGTGCGGGTAATTTTGACCCTTGTTTGGGCCAAACCTAGTAGTATTTGAAATCCACAAATATACCCGCTATTAAATTTTATTCTAGACCTTTAAGGGCAAGGTGAATAATAAATTTAGTTTTATACGAGATCAAGTTACAGAAATTTCAATATACTGTAAAAAAAATCTGACGTTTAGGGACAAAACGGCGGAGGGTGGTCCAATATTCTAGAGCTCTTCATCTTTCACAATTGTTGCACAGTGTTATTTGACAATTCAAAGACAGATGCTGCTAAACGCTTAACAGAAGATGACACAACGTCGAAACCGGTTTGTCTCCAAACCAAACTTGACAAGGGATGACGGAAATTCGTTCCAAAGTAAATCGCTTAACAGGAAGTTTTGGGAAATCATCAAATTGGTGGTCCGTCGCAACAGCTCATACCAGTTAATGAACTAGTTGGTTTCTACCAGTTGATCTACTAGAATTTTCACTGATTGGTTTGGCTTTTCACTGCATGGAAATTTTTAAAATGTAAATAAAAGCTGTCAATATAATTTCGATTTACCAATACCCTATTTCTGTGTGTACATTTGGAGATCAAACTTACAATCACACATAAATACATGCATACATACATACATACATATAGACATACGTATATCAGGCTTAGTTTATCAAGTCTCGTGCCTTTGCCTATGAACGCATCCTGCATTTCACGTGTCGATTCATCTATATATTTATATGACTACATATGTATGTATAGATACACCTACATAAATAGTACATACGTATGTATACAGATTTCTATTTCTGTCTGCGCTTAAATCTACGTGTTCAGACAATCTCTATTTAATTCGCATCCATTTGTTCATAAACTTGCAAATTTTACCTTTGCCTTTTGCCTTCCAGCAGCGCTCCTTTATCAGATCTCCGCAGGTGAAAAATTTGGCAATTTGTGTGATTGTTATGCGTAACAAGCATATATAAATGTATTCAGCTCATAATCGTGTACAATTTTATGGTCTGCTTATTTGTTTGGATTATAACTTAGTAGCGTGAGAAAAGAGATTGGTGGTGGAGTGGGTTATATTTTACGTATGCACTTATTTTGTTGACGTATGCTATTTTTACACTTCTAGCAATGGTCAGCACGGTATTCAGGTAATATTTGCACACATGTGTGCGAATAAGAGAAAGATTTACGTATTTCTCCCACATTTGCAAAAATTTCGCAATGAAATTATTTGAAACCAAAGCAAAAGCATTTTTTATAAAACAAACTCATTTCAGGCTAGCTTTGTAGATCGATGTTTTGGAATGAATGGATAAGGCTTGATGCCAGGAGCTTCCAATGAGCAAATCTCATTTTCGGCAAAAATGTCACTTACGCGGTTTTGAACTTTAAACGACGAAATAATCATTATTTTTAAGTACACGAATAAAACACAACAATAATTGTTATCTATGAGCAAAATAATAAAAATCATAAAATAATTATTATTATAAGGAGTCTGTGAACCTTAGCAACTGCCGTATTCCAATCTTAGCAGTTGCGCTTAAATTGTCTAGAAAGCCTATACATACCTAGGAATCTCTGTCTTTTCCTGCCTAATGCTGGGCAATCGCAGAGTAAGTGCCTGATTGATTCAGGGTGTTCTTCGTCATGGCAGCTCCTACAGTAGTCATTGTGACTAACCCCGAAGCGTTCTGCATGCCTTCCTATCAGGATATGTCCTGTGAGCAGGCCAATGGCCAGTGACATATCGCTTTTATTGAGAGTGAGGATTTTTCTCGATTTCCGTATTTTCCGTTTTGGCCATGTAAGCTTCGCTGAATTACAGGTTTCAATGCGTTGCCATTTGGTGGCCGCTTCTTCAAGGAAGTGTTCCCTTTAGACTGTCAACGGCTTCTTGTACGGCTTGAAAGACACTAAAGTGGTCAGGTAGACAAAATGATCGTTGTATTTCCAACTGTTCCAAGTAGACGCCTCCTCTACCCTGTTTTATAGTTTGGATCCGTCAGTATAGAATCTTATGGCATCTTCAGATCCCGGAACTCCTTTGATCCATGATTCTCTGCTAGGTAAAGTTACACTATAACCTTTAGTGAACGTGAGCATTGGTACACAGTAGTCCATTGTGCTCGGTAGTTGTCGGTTGATTAGGATTGTAGTGTGACCACATCGAGCCGCTTTCCAGCTTCTAAGCTCCTTTAGTCTTAGGGCTGCATTCGCAGCGTATTGCCTTCCCATAATATCTATGGGTATGATGTCTAGAGTCGCATTCATTGCCATAGTAGATGTTGTTCTCTCCACTTTTTGTAATTTAGAACTGTTTACTTTCTTCTCTAGCACTGGCCACCATACCACTACCCCGTAGAGAAGTATGGGCCTCACCACGACGGCCAATTGATCTCCTACAGCTATATAGGGCAACGGTGGCTTTAAAATGGTTAAATTAAAATTTAAATTCTTTTACTTATAACGATTACGGTCCCTGATGGTGAATTCGGGCGTGGGGAGTTAAGTCAGGCGAGGATTAATACACATCATTTACATATTTGCCGATTTCAAGGCCGCTTTCCACATAATGATAATAAGTTGCCTATGCTATGCCTGTACGCTATGTCTGAATTTGGTATCCCTTCGACCTGGATATGCCTGTTTATAATGACGTTGAGCAATACCACCAACTCCATCAGATTTAGGAAGGACCTCTCAGAGCCGTTGGATATCAAACGAGAAGTAAAACATGGCAACTCCCGTTAATCTGATGCCGTAGAAGATAATACTCGTAAGAGCTGTGTAACTAAGTAAATTTCTGAGGAACATTTTTACTAAAAGCGTACTATTCCTTGCGCATGGCGACGAAATTGATATCAGTGGCCTCAACAACTCCGCAAAGCTAGATATGGAAGCAAGCGGTATCTAATGTCAAACAGTCAACGCAGTTGAGCTTTACGACAATAATAATTTTGAAAACCTAAGGAACTTAGTTTATTTGAGATTCAGCATTAACTAAAATACTAACGTTAGCCTCGAGATAGTAGTGGATTATCACTATTTTGCCAACTCTTGCCTTGAATGGTCAAATACCCTATACAAGTCTTTCATCATGGCCCTAGGCGCTCTTATTATCATTTTACTAAGACTTACGGCTCTTTAAGCATTGTTTACGGTGAAAACCGCAGAGGATAAAACTATGAAGGGTATGAGCTTTACATTTAAACTGCAGCTTTTCCGCCAACTTGATCATGTCGTACGAATGAACGCAAACGTTCAGCTTTTCAACGCGTTGCCGCTGGTAATAGCTGTGAAAGAGGATGGCCTGTGATTAAGAGACTAGGTGGGGACGGAGTTGGTTTCACTTGGAATTTCATTAGGGCATAAGTTGGCTTAAAAGAAAAACGACTTGTCTAAATCGCTTAGGCACCAAACAAGACGAAGAAGATATAGTAAATTTAATCATTTTTTATTCTATGTATCTATTCGATACATATGGTCGATTCTAAGGGAAATTACAATTTTTGTAACGTTCCCAGTGCACTTTTCAGGCATATATCTTTAAGACAAAATCATCCGATAAAGAAATTTTTGCGCAGAACGCTGAAACCAAAATAAGTCAGCGTTTCTGTTCACCTGGTCTCAAAATTATAAAACTCAAAAATATACTGGAAACGTTACAAAAACTTCAATTTTCTTTGTAATTGGTCAAATGCATTATGTTAATTGATTTAATAAAGATGATTATGCACTGATTTTCGGTCTAATTGTATGAGGTATGTTGCTTGTAAATGAATGTACACATATACAGATATACATATGTACTATGTGTGTCTATTATAAATGTTATGCTGCACTAAGCATGACGACAGCGGAAACCGGAAATGATACATTCAGCATTCTGATGGTTAAGGACATGCAAACTTTGCAAGTTTGCGGATTTACATTCGTGCTTAGGAAAACATTACAAGTATGTATACATATTCATACATATGGGTCACTCCATGTAAAATCGACCAATGCCCTATGGTCCTAATGCCCGTTTTTGCGGCCAAACCTAATTACGACTAAAGAAATAAGTGATTTTAAAAAAATATGAATTTTTTAGTGATGGTTTCCACATTTTTGTAAAAAAAAATTAACGCTTGACGACCGAGCGGTTTAAAGGGGTAACTTTTTAATTTGTAGTTTTATTAAAAAAGTTTGAATGTATTTTTTTCAAGTATTCGCATGAAAGAAAAAAGTCACTTAGTTATAAAAACTATTTATAAAGTGGCTATTTTTGAAAAATGTTGCCAAACTGTACTAATTTCAATTTTAAACCTGAAAAGTCTGAATTTCCTGATTTGCCTACTGAAAAGTTAATAAAAAGAGCACCCTTTGCAGCAACAAAATTATAAATAGCCTTTTGTTCCCTCTCTTTATTGAGTTCTCACCTCAAAAAGGTAAATAGTTTACTACTGACAGTATCAAGATAATCTAGGAAAATAGCCGTTTTCTCAGAAATCGCAAAAAATCGCATCACAAAATATGGCGACGTAAGCTCGCAAGATATAATTTTATCCTTGGTTAATTGTATCTTATCCAAACCTTTCCAAAATTTCCAAGGCTTACGTGAAGTTAAGATTGAAGAAAAATCGATTATTAGGTAGCAAAATAAAATTAAATTTTATCACCAAAACAAATTCGCAGTATTTTGTTACCACAAATTTTTAATATCTAGTCACTCGCAACTTTAGTCTTCATACCAAATTTTTTCAAAAATGTGTTCTAATATCGTTTTATGTCTCACGCTCAATCGAAATTCTTTGCCTGCAGTTTGCTTACTCCATAACGGAGTGTTACAAAAACATAGTACTATTTAAAATACGGCATCAAAAAAAAGTGTGGTTAACACATTTAAAAATTTGTTTTGGCCACAAAAAGGGACTTTGGTACCATACTGCAATGGTTAGATTCCACCATTTTTGATTTGGATGAATTTTGTTCAGAACTTTTCTTTTATTATATAACAAAAGTTCAAAACAGAAATTTCTCGGATTTTGCAAATTTATTTACTTATATATTTTTTTTTTTGAATATCTCAAAAGCTATTATAGTTACAAACCATTGTTTTGGTCTCGTTTTAAATGTGATATTTGCGGCCATATAAAAATATTTATGAAAAAAAATTCTAATATTAAAAATTTACAGAACTTTGAAATTAAAAAGACCGGAAAAGCAACAACAGATTTTTAAAAAAATTCTAGGTAAACAGTTTTGTAGCCCATTAAATTTTAATATCACAAAGTGCAAGTTTGAAGTTGCTAGAAAATCGCGTTGATTTTTGGCAATTTTTTGCACGCAGTTTTTTTCATACAAAGTATGTTCGACTATTTTTTTGTATGGAAGAAAGCAATAACACCGTCCGTTGAATTTTTTTTTTAAATCTGATTAGAAAGTTGCAAATTTGTACGCAAATTTATTGAAATTTCCTGTGTTTTGCACAGAGCTTAGAAATTTTACTTTTATGTTTTCTATTGTAGAATGGACCATATATTTATAAAAAAAAATGCCGGAAAAATATTAGAATAAAAATCGTTCCATGTATTGTGCAAAATTTGCTGTGCCAATACTTTTTTCCGGCAGGTAAAGGGTGGTTAAATTTTAAGGGCCGATGTTGAATGTGAACCACACCTAAACGTCAAGTTTTTTTCTGCAATTCATTTGATATTTCTCAATTTCAGACTAACTCAATTTGAACATGGAAGGATACACAATCGAGCAATGTTGGCAAGACATGGCAACAGTGGATGATAAATTTTCGAAGAAAATCTTCAGTGATGAGGCACATTTTCACCTCAGTGGATTCGTCAATAAGCAGAATTGTCGCATTTTGGCGAATGATAATCCAAGAGTGCTTGTCGAAAAACCAATGCATCCACAAAGAGTGACTGTTTGGTGCGGTTATGGGCTGGCGGCATCATCGGGCCGTATTTTTTCCAAAATGAGGCCGGTCAGGCAGTTACTGTGAATGGTGTTCGCTATCGTGAGATGATAACGAACTTTTTATGGCCCGAATTGGAACATATGGATGTGGATGATATGTGGTTCCAACAGGATGGTGCCACTTGCCACACAGCCAACGAAACAATGGCTCTTTTGCGCGACAAATTCAATGGCCGTGTTATCTCACGTGGTGGCGATGTCAATTGGCCACCAAGATCATGTGATTTGACACCGCTGGACTACTTTCTTTGGGGTTATTTGAAAGAAAAGGTGTACGTCGATAAGCCAGCAACAATTCAAGAGCTAAAGGATGAGATAATTCGGCACATTAACGGCATAGAACCTCAATTATGCCTCAGCGTCATCGAAAATTTGGACCATCGGATAGAGGTGTGCCGCCGAGGTCGCGGCGAACATTTGGCCGATATTTTGTTCCATACATAATTGAACCACACCATATTATCATAATAAAGAGAAATTACAATAATTTCCAAAATAATTTGTGTTTTATTCAAAATCAACATCGG
>JAPVRG010274001.1:0-19477 GCA_029783565.1 Rhagoletis cerasi
GGCTTCTGCAAAAAAGTAATAGAAATATACTTAAAAATAGAGTATCGCTTATGTGCACATGCAGATGCATAAATACCTTAAAAAGCAGCAGTTGCAGCAAGATTTGAAATATATACACACATATGTATATATGTGCATTCATACATATGTACATACAATTTCTTTTAATTATTTTTCATATAAACAAGTTTAGAAAAAAATTGCAAAGCTGTTTTGTTTTTCTATTAGCACAAAGTGCTGGCTCATAATTGCAATCAGATATGAGTCCTAAAGGATTCATATATGAGCCACAGTTTTTTGTTTTTGAAACTCATATTTCCCACATAAATAGGACTCATTTCGGACTCATAAATTGTGAGCACTCCGTAAATGTTTGCGGGGTAGTTACATACATTTATATGTATCTGTGTTTTTGTACGACCATATAGACATTTCCTACGGTACGGACGTTCCATGAGGGGAAACGTTTTTCCTCATAAAAACAATAGTAGGCTTTGGATCAGAAAATGCTTTGTTTGTTATAAAAAGCAAGTATTGTCATTCATCCAACATAAGTACAAATATTTTCTATAGATAGTATCTAGCTAGTTAGCGGCGCCTAACAGTTGGCAATCTTTATGAAACTGTGCTAGAGTCTCTCTCGAAGGAGATTTTGAACGGCGTAAATAACCCTCAATAGGATTTCCCAAGGACCCAGAAATTGGACGACATAACATTCAAAAAAGCACTTTCCACAGCTTCGATGAGTAGATATAGCTCCTATCGTACTTTTACTCATTTGTTCGCTCATATTTGTAAGTTATTTAGACAGCTGAAGCAAAAATTTTGTTGAAAAACTGCGGTCCATCGAATTTTTCCATTATATGTTCGATTTATACAATTGTTAGTTATGTCGATTTTACCAAATGAAAAGCACATCTCAGAACTGTTCATTATTTAAAATTTAACACAGATAGGCCAAACATGTTTGGTTTACAGCAAAATGATTTAAATTGAATTGAAACTTTTTGATACTAATACCTGCCGGTTTCTTTAAATATTAACATTTTTTTAAGGCACGGTAAACATAAGTACACTAATCTATATTTTTTCTTTTTTTTCGGGTTCTAAGCTTCCATATTCCGTTAGAAAAATACATTTTGACAACCTTTCCTGGAAAATGCGGTTGTCCTAATTTTAGCAAGCGAAAATTTTGCAAAATCGGTATTAATTCGCAACTAAGAGTCAATTTTAAAGAACAAAGGATATGTTCACATTCAGCGACCAAAATATACTCTAGAAATAAGTATGAATGCCATTTTTAATTTTTTACTGAAAGTAATGTTTTGTGGATCTGTGTCATTATACCGTCCGTGCGTTCCACTTTTAAATGTCCTTATATTCGCTTGTCCTTCAGTTCAATTTGCATTCAAGTCTCCTATCTTAAAAGTATATTTGAGTCCGAAAGCTTGAAAAAATACCAAACTTTTGACTTCACTATAGACCACTAGTCACAACTTTTTACATAATTTTTGGTAGAAGACTTAAAAAACATAGGATTTACTAAACTATTACACATTTTTTCAATTCTTTATCAATTTCCACTGCAATAATAAGCTTTTTGCAAAGTACGTTTAGTATAAAAAATTGAAAATATTAGGAAAATTAGTTGGCAAATCGTTAATATGTTGTAGTGCTATGGACCGCTTAGTATAAAATTTTAGGACATGAAAGACGAAGTATGTTGCTATCGATTGGCATTATCAAGTTTGGCCTTGGTGCATTTTTTTTACTTTTTAACTTTGGTTGACTCTTTTCAGGAAATTTCCAATTGTACAAACGGCCATTCAATGGTACACGTATCAAGAAAGTGGTGATTTCCTGAGCTATGGCCTTCGATTTGGTTAAAATTTTGTGTATAGCCTTAGAACTAAAAGAAATAGACTGGCTGGCCAATTTTTTTTTTTTTTATTCCAAAAATTACGGGCGTGGCAAAAATGAATGGAACAGCTAAATAAGGTCAACAAAATGTCTCATAAGTCACTATTTCTTGCTACATTTGGAAAAAAGTATCATTAGCAAGGTAATAAAGCTATCGGACTATACTCTGTATGGTTGTTGGTGTTTCCGACGGTAATATGAACTAATACCTTGTCACTTTACCATCTGAGTAGTTTTTCATACAACAGATGTTTTTTGAAAAGTCCTTTGTTTTAAATTTTCAAAATTCCAAACCGTACGCTCAAATTATTTTAAACCAAACCATATTCGGTAAAAAGATTACAAAATTTAATTTTTCTAATGATAGAGCCTCAAAGGTTCTAAAAACTGTGCATTTTTTTTAGTTACACCAAAAACATAAAAGTTGTCTCGGTTGAGTTCAAATACAAATGAAATAAAAGTCTCAGGAGACCTGAAAAGCGGATTTTAAAAACCCGTTTTCAGCTCCTTTTTAATTACATATTCCTACTAATTTAGGCTCGTGAATTATATAATTTTAGCTTTTCAGTTAAAGGGCGAGCAAAGCAAAACTCTATGAAGGATGAAATTATTGACAGTGGTGATGAATATATGAGACAACATATTGGTACATACAAAAGTTTTTAAGGTATAAACATTAGAGACAATTTGGGAGTTGGTGTTTCTAAGCTCCGTGAAAATCAGTCGTAAAACTTGTAATCTATAAATCTGAAACTTCACTAGGTACTTAATAAATTTTGTATCTGTGTACTTTATTTTCAAGCGCATTGTCTATGTGTAAGGTAAGTGGTGCGCACCACCGACCGGTAGGACTCAGATTCAATTTTCAGTCCGACGTACATCCAATTTTCGACTAGCAGCTTTTCATAAAATCCATCTGCAGTTCGACGGCGGCGTAAAACTTTAAGCTCTTTCATTCGTTTGACATCATCAAGGCGTATATCACAAACTGGCGGCGAAGCTCAGCCTAACACTCAGCGACATATGTGAAGTGGAAATTTTCTGCTTTTTTTCATGGACCAGGGCAAACGTAAAAAATTCAAATATGCGTTGAACACAACCTGTTCGTGGTTCATCGGCAATTTAATTCGGTTGCCGAATGTTAATATTGGTAAAAGGAATTTGAAGAAAAAACTTTTTAAATAATGAATTTTATAATTCAAATGTAAAAACAACCTTAATAAATACTGAAATACTGGGTCTATGCAGAATTTTATCATGTTCAGTTCATGGTCCAAACGGAGTAGTTGTGTAGGTGGTCCTATGTTATGCAGCATTGGACCAGAGGTGGTCAGGTCCAATGACATCGCAATGTTAATGTAACCATTTTTTCTCCACATATTTGGACCATTTTGGTAACTAGTGTTGGTTGGTTGTCTAGTCCCACTTTTTACAGGGTGTTTTTCATGGCTGACATACACTCGGAGGCTTGCCATTGCCTGCCGAGGGGCGACCGCTATTAGAAATAAACGTTTATTTTCTATTTATTTTTTGATGTTGGTCGGAAGCTGGGCTCGAATCCAGGCTCTGCGGAGTGGTAGTGCGCACTGAAAACCACTACACCACAGTGGCCGCTTATTATATGATTTAAAAAATTCCATATCTAAATGCGAAAGAGTCGAAAGAAATGTTTCAGTCGTTTCATCTCTGTCATCTATCGACGCTATTTAAAAAATAAGACCATTCATGGAATGGTTCATAAGTGTGATTTTTAGAACTTTTTTTTAATAATTGCCCTGATTTTTCAAAACTGTAAATCAGCAAAATGTATATTTTTTACGAAAATAAAAAAAATGTATAGAAATTTAATTGATCGCATATTTATTTTTAAGACGACAGGGAAATATTTCGTAGTCATTTTAAGTATATTTATTTTAAAAATCTGATAGACATGGGGATCCATTAACACAATACGGCAAAATCAACTTTTTTTCTGGGTATTGGGCTAAACCAATTTTTTTTAAGAGATTGAGTCATAAGTAAAAAAGTAGTTTCTCTGTTTTTCGAAGTTAGCCTCCGAAATCGAGATAAAACCCTTCGAAGTAAGGTAAATAACTAAAAAAGTAAAAATATGGGTTTCCTCTTATTTAAATAGTTTATAACTTTTTTTGCGTAAACTTGTATTACAGGTGTTATAAGGGGTTAAAGGTCAGATCTTCCAAAAATTAAAAACCTGATATTTCAAAAACTTTCGAACCGATATAAAAAACATTTAATACCGTTGTAAAGGCGATTACGCGCCCTTTCTTTTGATATGCACATTTGTATATCCCCTGCATAAAAATTTGAGAAGAAACACTTCTAAGGAAAAAATACCTATTTTTTATAAAACAAAATATTTTAAACAAAAAAATTTTATTAGTAATACAGTTGAATTCTTTATTTAAATACAGGAGAAAACTACCTTTACTTTGATATATAAAAAAAATATGGTGTATAAATATGCATATCAGAAGAAATGACGTTTAATCACCTTTACAACGATATTAAGTTTTTTTTAAATCAGTTCAAACGTTTTTGAAATACACTTAGGGCTCTTTTTATGCGGTATTTTTTTATGCGGATTTGAATTTATGCGGTTTTTCAAACCATTTTTTCGCTGTAGCGATTTTGCTTTTTTGAGAGTTATTATTTCTTTTTTTCAGTGTGTAAGGGACAATGCTTTTGATAATTAATTTGTTAAAATACCCACAAAATTTTATTTATATCATTAATGTTCAGTTTTACATGGAATAATAAGTATTGAAGTGAAGAAATGAATTGTTTTATTGTGCTTAATATTGCCTAACTTAATTTTTTTATCCGGTTTTTTAGAATTTTTTACATAGAGTATCTGATGTTATGCGGTTTTTGAAAATGCTGGAACGCATACCCTATTTTTGTATGAAAGTAAAGAACCTTTTTATGCGGATTTCTTTATGCGGCTTTCTGAGGAGCGCATATACCGCATAAAAAATACCTAAGTGTATAAGGTTTTTAATTTTTCGAAGATCTGACTTTTGATTGACTTTTGATCCCTTATAGCACCTGTAATATAAGTTTGCACAAACAAAATTTTATACCATTTAAATAAGAAGAAAAGGCGGACCAAACCCATATTTTTACTTTTTTAGTTATTTACCTACAATAATTAAGAATAATTTTTTACCAAAGACCAATTTCGAACTTCGAAGGCCCATATCTCGATTTCGCAGGCTAACTTCGAAAAACGGAGAAATTACTTTTTTACTTATGACTCAATCTCTTATAAAAAGTTGGTTTGGTCCAATACCCAGCCGAGTGCTGTACAGTGTAATGATCCCTCATTAGTTAGACAAAATGTGTTTAATGATCATTTCTATGGCACATATAATTAAAACTATCACAACACAAACCGATTAAATAAGTAGTTATTTGTAAAACGTGTGAGTGTGTTTTGTTGGAAGCTAAGCTTCAATGTTTACTCACGTTTCAACTTCGTGTCTTGTTTCAACAGTGTTATTGAGCTGTATACTGCTATTTGTTTTTAAGAAAAATGGAAAAGGCCACAAAGTTGAAGCGGTAGAATTGTAGCTGCTACATCGAAAATCATTACGTCTCATCATCAGACTTCTCTTCTAGACTTCAGCAGGAATCGAACCCACATAAACGATGTGCAAAGCCCGAAACGCTAACGTCTGAGCTAAGCACACCCCGTACGTAAACTCTCGTTGCTTATCCGTTTCGTGTCTTGTGTTTTTGATTTTTTTTTCTTATTTTATATTTATAGAAAATACATATGTATATGTATTTGATTTTGTTGTTTCGTGATTTGTTTTTTGAGTTCTCTTACCATAACTAAATCTTTCCCAGGTTCTTCTTTGATTGTTGCTGTTGCCAAAGCCGCTGCCACTGAAGCTGTTGTTGCAACTGTTTCTTTTAACGCGTCAATGATGAATGATTTTTTTTTACCGGTGTGGTTGTTCTCGAATTATGCAATTTATATATTTTTTCAATTAGGCTTCAACGCAGTCTTTCGCACTTAAACTTTCACTAACACAGTGGACACTGACGATGAGTCGTTTTTTAAGGAACTTCTCCAGTTGAGTTATAACTTTTTTTTTTACTTCTTGTAAATATCTGGTGTACTCTTAGTTTTGCTTATTTGCTAGTTTTTATGATTTGGTTTGTTTTTATTTGAACGTAATTATTTTAGTTGATATTGGTTATTATTTCGTGTAATAGTTTTTCTTTTTATGCAACTTCAGTTTCTTAGCTAATTTTTTATTTTTTGAATATTCTTCGGGTGTTATAAGCACGGTTTGTGATTTCGACTACCCTTTGATTGTCGCGTTGTCGTCGCGTTTTGTGGTATGTAAAGGACTTTTTAAGGGATCGGATGGTAGGGATCGACAAGGTTTTTGAATTATTCAATGTGTAATGAATTCAAAGTGATGATTGTAGTTAATGATTCCAACAAATTTTTTATTTTGTCTTCACACACAAATTGTTGCTTTACAATATTTGAGTTATTTAATCAATAATTTTTTTTATAAGTTGGTACTTAAGGGCTATGTACTCTAAATTAATCTCACTTTTGAGTAATTTGCTAAGATAATGCTACAGAGTTTGTGCTACAAGATTTTTTATTTTATTTTAGCTACGAATTGGTTAAGTTGAAATTCGCTAAACAGAATTTTTGTATTTTGTATTTTTGATTAATATTCAATGTTTGGAAATAGCTTCCTTATTCACTGCTTCAATTATAATAAGCGCAATACTCTTAAAAGTACTTGATCCTTTACTAAAATCGTGTATGAGCTTCGCTTTAAAGGTAAAAGTTTGAAACGCTTCAGATTAAATGATATTTTCCAATAATTGTTTTTTTTTTGTGTTTGCTAACGATAAAATGTAGATTGTCACAAGTGTGTGATTGAATAGACACAGCGAGCGTTTGATTCACGTGTAGATACCACAAATAGTTGATTACAGCTAGAAATATATATGTATAAATATATGTATACGATGCGATATTTAGATATTGAGTGAAAGATTGTCAATAAGTTGTGCAGAAGTTTTTCTTTTAATTTTGATTTTATTTATTTATTTTTTTCAATACAAGAACCTATGCGCTATATCTATAAATCACGTCAAAGATACGCTATAAATAGTAAATATAGTTTTTAAAGTGTTATAGTTAGTAAGTTGAATAAGTTAGTATATATTTAATCTTTATTAGTATAGAAATATCGAAATACGTTTCATTTGATTACTTAGTCATACAAAGAGTAGTAAAATGTAAGGGTTTTTGTTTTATTTTTAATTTGATTTTTGTATAGCAAGTAGAGGTCTAATAAATATTTGTTCGCACAAATGTGGGGCTTGGATTGTCAAGTTTAGATCAAAAGTAAGACCGTTTGAGGATAAGATTTTCGCTTTTCTCTCTCCTAAATAGATCACACAGCGCGTTGTAGTTAGAGATTGTAGATCGCAGATTTGTATGTTTCAAAGACTGGGATTTTTATAGAATTTGTAAAGGTTGTAAAGATTTTAAGATTGTAGAGTTCACCAGTTGTTGCTGGATTTTCCGAGTGCTCGCTACTTGTAAACTTGAAGATAGCAAATATAATGTTTTCACTAATTTTTCTATTAATTCTTTTAAATGTTTGCTACTCTCATAAATACTTCTGCCGTACAACTACTATTGAAAGTATGTATTTACGTGTATATATATATGCTAATGTTCGCTGATTGTCAATACGCTTACTTTCTTGTCAGTTCGGTGCGTTGATTGTTGCACCAAAGCTGAATCGGGTCTTAAAAATATTGAATCTTAGTCTGCCTAACTGGGTGTCGCAGAAAATACACTCTCGGGCATTGTTTAACACTTAATTAAATATATTTAAATTCTTTTGTTAAATTACTTTGTATTTATGTTTTCCTTTATTTTTATTAGTTTGGAAATATTTCACAAAAAGAATGAGTTCGAGAGTGTTGAGATTTTGCACTTTTCAATTTATGTGCATTTCTGATTGACAATGGTTCGTTTTTCCTTGTTTTCGTGCCTATAAATATGCCTCAGAATTGACTTTGATTACAATGATTTTTTGTGTGTGGGTTTGATATTTGCTTTTTTGTTACGTAAACAACCTTTTTACAATACTTGGGTTACATGTAATTTTCTTTTTTCGCTGATTGCGACTTTTTTCCTATTCTGTTGCCTATTGTTTGATACTAAAATTTTGCTAACACTGATATGTAATAATAAAAT
Organism: Rhagoletis cerasi; assembly: GCA_029783565.1. Taxonomy (NCBI): domain Eukaryota; kingdom Metazoa; phylum Arthropoda; class Insecta; order Diptera; family Tephritidae; genus Rhagoletis; species Rhagoletis cerasi. Next base: position 8,189 of record JAPVRG010274001.1, read on the forward strand.
TATTTGTATGGATTCCTCCGATTTTCTATTTTTAAAAATTTTTTTGTATATTTTTTTTTTGTTCTGCTTTTGTAAGTGTAAAATAAAATATTAAACAACCTCTGGATTACTTTAAAAATAATTTGTTTTCAAAATTACTTTATAAAATTATTTTGGCTGCTCTATTTTACTTTGCTTTTCTTGAATTTGGCTAGTTCTCATTCACTTGCTGTAATTCTTTGTAATTTTGCTGCAACACTGCTGTGTTTTTCTAATTACTTGCTGCCTCTGTTTTTCTTTTATACGATCCCTAATGGGCTTCGAATTTGTGTAAATAGTTTTGCTGTTTAAAGCTTTTCTTAAACGATTTCTTGTAAATTTGTGGCGAATTTCCAATGACAACTCGTTTCCTTAGATTCCTTTAAGTACTGTTTTTTTATCAAGAAATTTGTGAAAATTTTGAATTTTTGAGAGATTTTGAAATAGTGTAGCTTTCGTTTATCTGCGGAAGAAAGCTTTAGCAAAGATTTTTTTCGAAAGATGCTAGAATTATAAGCGTTGACTTAATTGTTTAGCTCACAGTAGAAGCAAAAGCGTTCGTTACGCCCAGGTTTTTTATAAATATTTCAAAATAGCAACAATTTGCTGTCGTAAAAGTTCAAATGCAATTACTTTTCAAACTGGCTGTTTAAGCTTTGTCGTTTGTTTTGCAATAGTTTACGAAAAATTTTAGTGCTTGTGTGAACGATATGTGGCTTGGGAAAATAGTTTTGGTTTATATAGGATAAGATACCACCGAAGTTTTGTTAATTTGATATTTGCTGTTGCTGAAATAAATTATATGCAAATGTTACAAAAATACGTATTGTTGGTTTTGCAGAAAAATATTGCACAATAAATAATTCGAAATTATAATTTAAAATAAAGAATACATAAATGAGAGAAAAACGTTGCGGTACTTCGAAAAAATCTCATAGATATAATTGCAAAATTCGTAAATCATCGTGTTTATAATTTAAAGCAAAAGTTTCTTTGATTCTAAAAAATGCGGAATACTATAACAAATTGTAAACTTTTTTTATCAACTGTAATCCTTGAAGGAAGAGACTTCGATACATCTTCTTTAGCTGGTAGCTGAAAATTGTGTTTTATAGCAGAAAATCACCTTATTTCTGACAGTGTTTTTCGCTTCAGCGTTTGGCTTTAAAATTCCCCCGCAGAACAGCGAAAATGAAAACTATACTTTATAACTTCTAGCCTCTCGATATCAGTACCTTCAGCAATTTGAAACACGAAATGCACATAAAATAACCAACTACTTAACTTTCTCACCAGTACCAAGAAAAAACATTGTACCGAATTTCCACCAGGCATTGAAATGACAACTAAATTTATTCCATTTAGAAAACATGCTTAATGGCTATTAAGATTAACGTAATTACATGGGTATTAATTATTGCACAACTTTTCCATAAAATTTTTTCAGTTAGCGTCCAGTGGTAATTCGGTATTAAACATTTCTTTTCAAAACTATCAGAAACTAAAATTTAAGAAAATGAATCAGTAAATAAGGGTATAAAGGCAATAGTGTGCGTCATCAGAATAATGAGTATATGTATGTATGTTTTTTTTTTTTTTGAAATTGGTACAAGTCCATTTTTCCACCTGTCGAGATATTTAAGGGTTTGCGTATGGATTAATTTAAAAATATTGGCGAACGTCAATCAATGCGCGTGATTTTTTTAACTCTATAGTCTGTTAAATTTTGTTATGCAATAATAATTACTAAATTAGTTAAAGAAAATAAAAGGTGTTTTACCTCCAAATGGACCTTTACCAGTTTCAATGATAGCGTATTATAAGAAATAAAGACAAGAGGATATTTAAGTCCTGATTTTTGCAGACATGGAATTACTGCAATGGATTTTCAAACACACAAAATAATAACTAAAGCGAAGATATGTGAATTCACGAATAATCAAGTTTATAAAGAAATAATTTCAGTTTTATTTAAGCCGTTTTTTTTTGAAGTAGTCCACTTTTGGAAAAAATATGTTACTGGTTATTTTAGCACGAGATCTTTCATTACTATAAAACCAAAGCGAGATATTAATGTATTTTCGATAAGTATGTGCAGTTTTGCTAAGTTTCTTTTGTTTATTTTATCAAGAAATCGTCCTTCATTGAATGTGTGATTACAAGTATAGAAAGATGATATCTGTATCTTACTAAAATTATCATTAACTAATTTTTCCCCGAAAGTGGACTTATACCATTTTAAAACAAAAACGGCTCATACATATATGTTAGTGTAAAAAAGTAGGTAGTTTACCAATTGAATTCTTTGTTTTCTCGTTGAAGTGTCAGCGTTTTGATTTAGATACAGAGTGTTGCGGAAGAAACCGAAGTGGATTAGGCTGCTGCAGCAATTAATTTTTCAAAATTTTTAGCTATTATTTTCGCAATTATTCGTTATTCAATTGTTCTATCGGTGTTTTTTGAATTGCTTTGTTTTTTATTTTGAGCTTTTTTCACAATCTGCACACGCGCTCGCACTGAAATACTGAAGATATTACAAAATTTTTGACTAATTTCTTGGCAGACAACAAATAAGAAATCTTCGTTCTTAAACGCTTTAATGATTACAAGAACGTGCGCGCGCAAGGAAAATTATTTTGAGCCACGCACAATCTCCACTCCTCTTCATTGCCATGAATTGATTTTTTTGTTTCATATTAAAGCTACATATATATGTATGTACTACATATCTATGTAAATAGATATACATATGTATAAGTATGCATGTTTATTCAAGCCTAATTTTTAATGGCGTGTAGGGAAGCGGAGACCGCTGCTAAGCCTGAGACTCTAGCTTGTGTTCCACAAACACATTACAATGAAAGCAGTTTGATAAACTCGTGTCTCATTTTTGGGGACTTGATTTTTCGATTTCCTCGGCTTTTAAATTCTTGTTTAGTTTGCGTTTTGTGCCTTCTGATGCTGCTTTTAAATGTTTTTTTCTTTTGTGTTTTTTGGCTTCGCTTTCTTGCTTGCGGATACGCTTGGCGCGTTTTTTATTTCGCACGCACGAAATTAGTTAAAATGTTTTACCGGTTTTATTTGCTTGACTAACACACTGGCAACTTCTAGCAGCTACTGTCGTTTTTTGCGACTGCTGCTGTTTCTTACTTACTTGCTTATACCTCTAGAGAGCTTACTTCTTCTATTTTACTTACAAATTTCTTGCGCGCTGTTTTTTTTTTGACTGATTTTTTTTGCTACTGTTAATAGTTCTCAGCGATTTCTTTTATTATTTGTCGCTTGCTTCCAGTTTATTTGCGAAGGGTCTTTGTTGTAAATGCCACACTTGTATAACGAGTGTCGAAATATTGTTAATGATTCTCTGCCAGCAGCCGGGTAAAAACCGAAACTGATGAGCACGTGAAAAATTATAAGAAAACTTAGCAGATGAGTTTTAAGTATAGCATGTATATGTAAGGTGAGAAAAGAGCAAGAAAACAAAAAAATGGCTTTAAAATTGGAACAGGTAGCTATGGAAAAACAAACAAGAAGTGAGGAGCATGGCTCAAGTCAAGCGATCAATCCCTTCGCATCGCAGGGTCAGCGGAAGTGTCTGGCTCAAAGTGAGAAACACGTGTAAATCTCGAAAGCACCAGTATCCCTTCCTTTTTTTCTTTCAAATTGGCAGAGCTACGCTTGTGGTGTGCAGGCGACCCCAGCAGACATCCGCGCTACATAATACAGGCACACACACATATCAAAGGGTATAATTAGGTAAAGCAAAAGGAATCGCTACGTTGTTTGTAGTGCGGCTTGAAGGAAAACGAGCTTGAAACGCCCTTTTGGCTAAAAGGCCCACGATTTGTCCAAATCATGCTGACGCGGCTAATCACAATTGGGATTTTTGTTGATAATGACGCCACAGTTTTCAACTTGTTCTGAGGTGTTTTCCTTGATATTTACTTTTTAATTCTCGTTTCGATGCGCTCATTTCTTCATACATTTTCCGCTGCTGCTATCCCTTTGTTGTGTTCCTGATCATTTATTATTTTTATGTTCTTATTTTAATTTTTTTCTTGGTCTACCGTACTTGCCGCTTAACCACTGACTTTCTGGCCCTACTGGCTGCCTTTTAATAACATTTTTCTTTCTGCATTTTTTCCTGTACATTCTTTTACAAGTCTTTTCAATTTGCTTTTCGCTTTACCTTAAATACTGGTTGTTGTATTTACTTGTTGGCCCGCATAAAAATGCGTGTAATTCCAAGAATAAACATTTACTTGCTCATTGCTTCATTTTTATTCCAACTCTTGCCATAATTTTTTCTCTATTCCCTTTTTTAATTTTTTTATTGTGTGTTGTCATCAAATACATACATTTTTTCAATATTTCTGCACTCTTTCGTTATTTAGTGCTCGAGTATTTTCTAGGTTCTGATTTTATTTTCACCTCTACTTTATTTACACTCTCGCTGTGTGATTTTTGGTAAGTCTTTCGATTTCTTAATTTATAATTTCGTTTGCGTTCTGCTCGTACACTCACTCATACGCTCGTTTAACGCTGGTTCTTTCTCGGCTTGCAAAGAAAACGTGTTTTTGCCGGTTGCAGGCCCGCTCGCTTGGCTTGCTGGCGGTCTTTGCTATATGGCCGACAGGTTTTTTTTTTTAGCTCGCTGACTAGTCATTTCGTCGCTCATTTTGTAAGCCACAATAACATTTTTATTTGCCCCTTGTGCGCTTTTGCTTCGGCCTTACTTCTCACACACTTGTCCGCATGAGTCGTCCGAGTCGCCTCACCTGTGTTGGTGATTTTATTACACAACTACTACGTTCTGTTTTGGCCAGTTTGAACGCATTTATTGCCGGTGAACCTGAGCTCCATTTCGGCTGATTTTTTGCGCTTCTTTTAGTGTTATTTCTTCATACTTTTCCTGCTTTACCGCACTCACATATTTTATAACCGCACATTCTTTAGCTACTATTGTGCTTGCTGTTGTTACTTGAGTGCGGCTTATAAGCAGCACACAAGTCTTTTCTTAAAGAATCAATGAACCTTTACTGCTGCTGGTGCTGCCACACTGCCTTCAGATGACTTTGCGAACGGTCGGTTGTTGTTGGTATGAAGTATGGAGCTCTTTTTTAATATCTTCCATATTTTCGCAAGTTTCTTCAGCGAAAATAAATTTCAGTCTTTTACAAATTTTAAAACGGCCGGTCTTTTGAAGGATGATGAATGTAATGAACAAAGGGAGGCAAATCCGAGAGGCGCTTCGGATTTTTTTACCTGCTTGAAGCCCACATCCCATTGGCAGAATATACTCAAATTATCAACTGTAGTTTGATACTTTAACTGGACTTAATATCTTAATACTTTTACAAAAATAATGCTGATTCATAAAAGAGTAGAAAGATTAGCATTCAAGTGTTTAGTAAAAAAGATAGTTATAAAGTTAGTAGAAAAATTTAGTTTGCTAGATTGTAAATAAAGCTCAGCTAAGACGTGACAATACTCACAGCGCTGACTAGAAAACAAGTAAGTTTAGACGTGGAATTATTTACCAAAATTGAATAAGTGAAAAATTCCAAAATTTTCCTCACAAAATTACACTAAATGGCATATGTTTTTGCGGATTGCCCAGCAAGACGTTAAAATAAAATCCACCTTTTATTACACAAAAACACAAAGTTTAAGAATCTCTCAAACTTAAGAAAATCCTTATTGACGATATTTCGATCTTCTTGCTTCTTTCTCACCTAAGGAACTTCTCAAAACTGGCTTTCGATTAACGAAATGATTTGATTTTTTTGAGATTGTAAAACCACTTCAACGAAAACGGAAAAAAACTTTGCAATTTTCTGCTGATATCTGCTATCTGATTGTGATGGTCGACGTTGTTGTAGTAGAATTCACTAGTAGGTAAGGTTTGCTATCTCGAGAGTCGAGTCCGCGTATTTCGGTGCTACGGTGTTGCTACTATTGCGGCCGTGTTCGATTTGAACGCAACTTTGATTTGGATATTGAAATTTTGTGTGCGTTCCGCGTAGTTTTCTTCTCCTCTGGCGCTGCTTGTTGGCTTTTGTCGTCGTGTGTTGACGTTCGACTGCTGACGCTTGACTGTGGCTTCGACTTTTACGCTGACTTCGACTGCGGCTGCGACGTCTGTATTCAGAACGGCAATGACGGCACGACGGTGACGTTGGAGCGGGGGTGAAAGCCGTAATGTTGTTGATAACCCAGACACTGTTGCTACTACTCCACCACTCCTGTTGCTGCCCTTTAGCGAGTGTGGATTTTGCTTTTGCTCTTGTTTATATTTTCGCTACCGAAGTTGCTGCTATTTGGATACTTTCGAATTTTTCTTACTGAATTTTTGTTTTTGCGATAGCGATTCTCGTTATGCTTGTTTCAAATGGTTTGTTTATTTTTGTTGTATTTGAATTTTGTTGTTGTAATTATTTAATAGAGCGACGGCGGACAGAATTGGAACGGGTTAAAGCAAAGACTGTACGAAGACTGAAGTAAGAACGACTGGCATTCTAAGGTAATATACCAATTTTTCATTCGGAGTTCGGATTTTGAATCTGTTGAATTCATCGCTTCGTTCGTGCGGCGTACTTTCGTGCATTCGACACATGTGAACAGTGAACAACCACCACAAACGAGCGCACAACCGAGCTATGGCTATCCGTCCGCCTGCTTGCTGCCTGCTGCCAACCAGCCGGATTCACTCGATAACGACTCTCTTCAGGCCACCTTTCTGTGTGAGAATGTATACATGAGGAGCAAGTGTGCGTGCGTGTGTTTGGCCTCCAGGCCGTTCTTCATCATCATCATCAACATCCACGCTTGCGAAGGCGACGTGCACGCCGACAAAATACGGCTTGATGGCGAAGGTATCCCATGCTTGTTGCTCATGTTTCCCCGTTCATCAGCCGTTCCTCACTCTGCCAGTCCACCTTTACCCTAAACACTTGCTTGCTAGCTACATTTGTACGTTCGTACGCACACCTTCCGGCTTTAACGATGTCGATGATGACGAACGGCTTCTGCTCGGCTGTGTGTTATCATATGTTTTGCTATTGCCTATTGTTGCTCTCTGCCGGTGGTTGATGTTGGCGTTCTAAATGTTCGTCTCTTCTCCACATGTCCTAAAGTAACCGAAGAGCGCATTTCTCTTACTTTCCAAATTCGTATTCGTTCTCATTTTTAGATCTGCTTACTTAATTCTTTTGTTGTTCTCGAGCTATTCACACAGGTTGTTGACTGTTGTCTTACCTGATGCTCATTACCGTCTACTGTGCTGTACAACAACTAGAACAAATGACAGAAGCAGACTTAGAATACTCTTTGCTTTTAGCACTGTTTGTCTGAATGCTTCTGTTTTTCGCTAACAAAGGCACAAAATGCATATCAACTCTTTCCTTTCTTGTGTGTATTTTTCAGAGCCTTCCGCGACACAAATATTTTCATTTTCTTTCGAAATGATTTCCAAACGTTTGTCTTCATGTCTTTATTGGCTTTCATACCAACAGGATACGGTGATTAGATCGGCGTTAGGTACAATGTGTAAAATAACAATTTTAAATAGTTGCTGTGCTAATGATGTTTTCGTTTAATTTTTATTGATTAACAAGATTTTGTGTGTGATTTTAACAGTTCGGAAACAATACGTTTGTATATACATACATATATGAAACTTAGGAGCTGCCAATAGATACTCTTATACTGCAGATGGAGCAATAATCCTGTATGCTTATGAGAAATACATTCCATGAATTTGCATACATACATACATGTATAGTTATGTCATTTATTATTATGGGTCCTGAAATTTTTATTTCTTCTAGCATGCACTCAGAAAGTCATTTACTCTGAATAAAAATTCGGCGCTCTTATTTTGAATTATGTAGATGCTATTTCGTTAATGTTAGTTAAGAAATTGGGTCTACCAAAAAAGCGCCAATGAAACCTATGTAGATCTTCTGCATATCTAAATAAGATTATACTATAATTTAGAGGACACAGGTCACTTCGTTGATGCGACCAAGAACGATCTATTCGGTTATAGGTCTTCTTTGATTCACGTATCGTTGGAAGCATCGAGAGATCTCTCAGCTGAATGCTGTTCAGATCATGTGCTTCTAGGTAAGGTGGTCCTAGGACGCAAAGTCTGGGCCTAGTTAGATCTTCACCCTGAATTCCAAAATGTTAAAATATAAAACTTCAGTCTTTTTCACTTATGAACCGCAGCAGATGGAACTATCCAACATTCGCAAGCACAAAGGAATGCTAACAAGCAAGGTTGCGCAAACTGGACATTTTAGTCCGCAATATGTACTTAAGGAATAAAAGAGACTGATGCTTTGTATTTTTGCGCTTAGAAATTCGGGGGTTACCTGATATTCTTCATTACACGACTTGCACACAACTTGCACTGGGCAGGGCAAAAAAAACCACTGGGTTTGTAAAGTGCTCTTTTACCCAGCAGTGGCCAGTAAGGAAGCCTGTAAAAATTCGAACGCCGTGCCCTGCAAGGTGAAGGAGTGCTTTAGTTCACGGTGTTTGAAGTCAAATCTTACTGAAATATCAGTTTTTAGGGCTAAGTTTTCAAGCTTCAACGCTTTGCTAATTGATTGTGGCTGTTGCTGAATCACTCTAAGTCCAATTTTCGTGAAGTCTAGGATAACTGAGTTCGAATAACTAGCATATGTTGTAAATTATGCGATCGTATCGATTCTATTTAAGTGATTGTTTCTTTTTTCGTAAATTTCACAAAAATCGGACTAGGATGGTTACTGCAATAGCCCCGGATATCTGATACCCTGAACAAAATTTATGTACATACATATGTATGCGTATTTTTAATGTGAAGCTCAATTAATAAAATCAAAAATTTTGAGCAAAAACGATTCATAAATACTGAAAAAAGTTATAAAAAAAGTACAAAAATTTAAAGGAGAAAAACAATCAGTACATTTTTCCTATTAAAAAACTTTGTTTTATGAAAAACTAGCGGACCCGGCGAACCCCAAAATTAATGTTGTTATTGTTGCTTCTTTAGTATAATTGGAAGGGATCCCGCCACCTTTTTCAGTAGCCCCAGCTACGTGAGTATGGAATAGATTTCATATATCTCCATACCAAGTTCCAGTACTCTACCATGAGCACTTCCAGAGATATTCAGTATGAAAAATTCAGTTTTTATGGGAGGTGTCATTAATTAATCCCTAATCAAAAAAATACAAATCATAAAATTATGGGTTGATTTGATGAGAAAATCATAAGTCCAATTTTAACGGGTAATTATGATTTTTTTATTTTTTTTAATGTACGGCTTTTGGGTAGGTAGCAAGCAACCTCTCAAAAAATTGTACCAACATTTGCAAGTTTTTATTTAATTTCAATATTTTTTGTTTTTACTATTCAAATAAGTAATTGATAACCAAATGAAAAAATATTCCTAAGTCAAAGAATCCTCAATTAAGTGCTCCCCAAAAATATTTTTGGCAGTAAGCTTTCTTAAATGTCTTTGTCAATATTGTAATATTTAATTTATCTTGTCAATTTAATTTAATTGAAATTTTCAAACAGGTGGCAACCCTCCAAAATAATTTCGACAGTGGGATTTCACAAACTTCTTTAGTTTGTTACCCATATTGTTATATTTAATTTATCTTATCAAGATAATTAAATAAGGGGTGTAGTTTTGAGGTCGCCTCCGCGTGGTGCACCCTGGGTAACGCTAAATGACCTAATGCCTGAACGGTTTGATGTGCGTCTCTACTCCAGGTTAGGGGCAGCACAAACACATGCCTTAACGGCTTTCGTCTGCGTCTGTTACCCACCGTTAGGGGCGGTAGAGTTTTTTGTCCTTTGTGTGGGGGTGGCAGACATAAAAGAAACCCCCGGGGAGGAGGGGTCCGTATGGAGAGTGGGTCCGATGATAATGAAGTTACGGTGCAGGGGATCGGATACCCAGTACCGGCGGTAGCTGATGGGCGAGAAAGTCATCTGGCGTCGTTATCCAGCAGTTTCTCAGGCTGTGCGGCGGGACCCCAGGCGGCGCAGTCTACTAGTGCTACTGGGCGGGGAACGGGGGCTGTCTCCAAGCTAACTGTGGGCAGGCAGGCCGCTGTAGACCCGGAGTCTGGAGCTGCTCGGGAAATCGGTTCTCAACTTCAGGACTTAAGAATCGGGAACGCTACCGACGATTACGATCTGTTGTCAATGGTCAGCAACACCGACGACATAAGCCCTGAGGTGGAGAACTTGCTGCTCAATGATGCAACTCAGGCTTCAACGCCTGCAGAGGCCTGTCGGGGGAAAGAGCAGCAAAAGGAGGCGAGCATCAACGTCCCTCTATGCTGAGTCCCCGGACATAGTAATATCGAAAGGAATGAGTCGGCTGATGAAATGGCCAGATACGGAACAGAGATACCAATAGAAAAAGCAGATATCTCCGTACTACCACCGTTTAGTGATCACGTTAGAAGAATTGATGAGAATACACCGTGGCCGTTACTAATGACTTATGGAGCAAACGGGAAGACTGTGACACCACAAGATTATTATAGATTACTTGAGAGGGCTCAGCTACTCTCCCGGTTATGGGCACGTGTCTCCTCCTGATACACGCTTGAGGAGGGCACTCACAATGGACAGTCTTGTCTCTGAGTGGAAGTATTGAATATTCAATAGATGCCCTCCTAACCTAATTAAATAAAATTTTTCAAACAGGTAGCAATCCTCCTCAAAAATATTTTCCACTATAAGCCTTCTTCAACCTCTTTCTTTTGTCACCCATATTGTAATACTTACTTTATCTTATCAATGTCAGAAATACAAAAAAAACTGCGATATTTTAGTAACTACTGAAGGTTATTCACTCAAAATTTGATATTTACAATCATATAATTATATTAGCGATTAATAGGAATATTATAAATTTTTGGAAAATTGGCGTATCCCCGCCCACTTATGAATGCATATGTATATCTCGGTAACCGCTTTACCGATTTCAACCAAACTTGGCAACATAGAAAAGGCTTGAAATCGGACAATAACCACGCCCACGGTAATTTACAGAAATACGAAATCTTCGATAAATCAGTAACTACTGGTGGTAATTTACTCAAAATTTATGTTTGCAATAATTTCTAGCAATAAATACTTTCTACTGAAACACCCGTTTGAAGGACTTGATCGTGTAAGGGCGTACATTTCTTTGGTTTCGAACGGAGAACACACATCCTACCACATTTGTATCATATTAATTATACTTTCGCCTCA
>JAPVRG010274001.1:22962-33072 GCA_029783565.1 Rhagoletis cerasi
GAAAAATAACGTATAAAATAAGGAATGTTACCTACAACTGACTTTCCTTACAGATTTCAGGCCTTAAATTATAAACCTTATGTTTAATGTAAAATAAGAATTACATCAGGCGCGAATTTTTTGGAGGGTATGTACATGTGTATATCTGTATGTATACAGACGCGCACTACATCAACAAGTTTCTTATGTTTATTAACAGAAAAGATAACAGCCCTGAAACCTAAAGTTGAATAAACGACTGCATACTGCGCTTAACGACGAAAAACCAGGTTGACACAGGCTGTCGAACAGCGTTTGACTGTTGAACGAGAGGGAAAGCGTTTACATTTACCCTTCTATCTATAACAGTCACCCAACACCAAAGCGACAGCGACTATCATTCCTGCTCGCCGACCGCCGCCGCGGACCCAAAAATCCGTCTTAGTTTGTACGGTCGGTTGGTTCTGTAGTCATGATAAGCGTCATAGCCTCAACAACGTCGGAGCGCGTTAACCCACCACCTCCCCCCTCCCCTCGTTGAATTGCTGCTGTCGGAAAACCGAGCATTTCCCATTTACGGAATGCGCGCTTGGCCATTCATGGGGGTTGCACCTATTGTAGCGATAACGGTAGCGTGCCACTGCTCGGTTTTCACCTTCGTGCCGCATTGCGTTGCATCGGCTCGCCTTTCAGAAACGACAAAACGCGCACATTGTGTGCAAATACACGCTCAAGCTGCCCCCGCCCGCTTTGCTATTGATGCTTGCTGGCCTTTGCCGCTGCGTTCATTGTTATTGCTGGCGTAATAATATTACACTGCCAAATAATCGAGACAGATAGACAAGATAATAAGTGCGAGCGAGAAGACGCATACGCAGCAAAACGTATCCAAACACACTCACAAATATCGATAGAAGCACATGCGTCAAAGAAAAATCAACGAGAAAATAATTGTTTCACCTGCTTGCACATTTCCGACGGAAAGACACACCACGCACGAACACGAACACGCGAACCGAATGTCACAGGGGAAAGCAGCGCAGCACAGGTGAGCATCCCCCACACTCGCGCCACCAACTGCACAAAGCAGCGCTGCATGCTCGACAAGCAACACATGTCGGCCATCGCACCCCATACTGGAAGTCGTACCCATTGACACACATATCTTGCAATACATAGTACGAAGTGCAAGCGTCGTCGTTTAACTCCGAAGCGCAAAAGCGCAGACTCGATAACAATGATTGCCCCACATCACCGGCTGGGGAACTGGAACTGTTGGGGTAGATTACAGTTGTGAAAATTTTTGCCGCTTAAGATTATTGTATATAAAGCATCCGTCAAAGCTTTCACGTTTAAAAAATAGTCGGGGAGCTTTTGCAAAGCTTCATATTTTGTTCGAGAGAGTAGCTTTTAAAGCATAGCAGAAATGTTCGCAAAATCAACGTTAAAATTTGAAAGCCATGTTGATCGGCATATACATACTTATTATTATTATTATTAATATACATACTTACATAAGTGCATAAATAATTTAACCTTCAAGCGCATTTTGTGTAATTTTGACACAATTTTCAGATTCGAGTGCATGTATATCTAATAGTTATGTAAAAAGGAAAACAGTTTTTTTGCTACTTAATGATGATGAAATATTTTTAGTTCTACGTTTTGTTAATTAACATTTTATAACAAAGTACGTATCAATAAAAAATTGTTTTATTTCAAAAATAAAGTTAAATATTTGAGTTGAAAACGCATTGTGTAAAATTGATATATTAACGACTCATTCGTTATAAAAAATTAAATACGCTTGAGGGTTAAAAAAGTTTTAGTGCGCTTTTACTCCAGAACATTGATCAAATTATCACCAGCCTTCTAAATTGATCTGACATTTTTATAATTTACTTTTATCTGCTCTATGCTTTGTGAAAAGAAAAACACCATCCTTAAATTCTGATGCTAAAGGATAAAAAAAAATACTAAACATACCCTGCAGGAAGGGAGTCCAACTTTAAATTAACTTCATGCTGAAAAAAAATTTTGTTTTTTTTTCATTTTTTACATATTTATTTATTCACTTTATTTAACACTACATATTTGTTTATTTGCCTACATATTCTGCTGTACGTTCGATTTTCATTTTATTTGTCCTGAATTCGAAAAAGCATCTGTGGAGTGCAGGACAAAAGTTTATCCAAAGTAATTTTTGTATGAAGATATTTGAATAGAAACCTGTTGAAAGTAGCAAGGCGTAATCGGGAGAGGTCTGCATGACTCCTGCATGACTTAACAAATCACTTTAAGTTAAGTTTGTCATACCTAATTGAAAGTGAGGTATGTATGTATTTATCGAAATCCCGCAAAAAATTTAAATACAGGTTGGTTATTTTTATCAATTAATAACACAGTACAGCAATCGGCTGGATATTGGACCAAACCAACATTTTATAAGAGATTGAGTCATTAGTAAAAAAGTAATTTCTCCGTTTTTCGAAGTTAGCCTCCGGAATCCCTATCTCGATTCGATTCGAAGTTCGAAATTGGCCTTTGGTAAAAAATTATTCTTAACTATTAAAGGTAAATAACTAGAAAAGTAAAAACATGGGTTTGGCCTGTCTTTTCCCCTTATTTAATGGTATATAACTTTTTTTATGAAAACTTTTATTACAGGTGTTATGAGGATCTAAAGTCAGATCTTCGAAAAATTAAAAACCGTATATTTCAAAAACTTTTGAACTGATTTAAAAAAAAATAAATTCTTTGTAATGGTGATAAAACATCATTTACCTACAATAATTAAGAACATTTTTTTTACCAAAGCCCAATTTCAAACTTCGAAGGGTTATATCTCGATTTCGGAGGCTAACTTCGAAAAACGGAGAAATCACTTTTTTACTTATGATTCAATCTCCTAAAAAAATTGATTTTGCCTTATAGTGTAATTGCCCTGCAGAGTATGTATGTATGTACGAAGATTGAAAAAGTGTTAAAACCGCGAGAAGGCACCAAAATCAGTATACATATACAATATATATTATACATATATAAATATATACATCGCACGTTTGTAATATAGATAATTCATTTAAAATTTGAGTTTTTGGATATTTCATCATACAATTAATAAGCTTTATGACGAGAATATGTTCAGTCTAACAGAATACTAAACTTCCCGAAAATGTCGTAAATGTCGAAAATGTAAATGTGTATGTCTTCCATCTTTTTTTTTTTTGTACAGCAACTATCTAACTAGCGTTTTCCCACAAATTTAAGATTTTGAAAAAATTATGTTTATTATTGAACGAGCGATAATTATTTGCAAAATTTCAGCCGCTTTTAAAGGGAAAAAGTGTGAGAGGAATTAAAGACGGCATTTGCATTATCACACAAACAAGCGGGAAGGAACGTTGCAGCTTCTGTACAATGCCGGAGATATTTCGAAAGCTGGAGCCACAATAACAACACTGAGGAATGATCCTACATGAAAGCATTTGAAAAAATTATTTTTGGCAGTGTGACCATAACCCCACATCTCCATTTGTGATCAGCCATCGCATGCGATCTGTCAACTTCATGGCATGCGGAACAATTATCGCAGAGAAAATTTGTTACGTGGGTATTTCATCGCATAAGATTTCATTCCAAAACACTTGTGGAAGAGAGCACTTCTTTGTTTTCAGGTGCTACAATTTCTTAATATTAGGCTTTCTATTACGCAAAATAACTGTATTCGCAAGAATAGCTTAGCTTGTTTTGAGCATATTTGTTACATAAAAACACAACTTCATAAAAATTCATTGTAAAAACGAACTGACGAGTTGTTTGACAGTTCATCGCATGCGATTAACCTCATGCCATTAGCTCTGAGATCTATTGCATGAGATCTGCGATGAGCGGTCTCCATTTGCATTATATCGTATGAGATGAGTTGCATGCGATCAGCTTCCGCATGTCGAGGCAGGGGGTAAGAGAATGCCCCGTACCCGGAGTTTTCTCTCGGGCACGGTATAAGTATTGTCAGCTGACATTTTCTTAAGATGTATTTTTCTTTTCTTTTGATGTTTATTTTTAAATATTCACAATGTTTTTCAAGTAAAATTTTTTCTTGTTACTCTTCTATAAAAATATTGTCCATACTTAAACCGAAACCATATAGTTCAAAGCTTTAAACTTTATACAAAATTTAGGAAAATTTTTGGGTATGAAATTTTATAGCCCATAAAATTTTAGTGCAAGTTTCAAGCATCTAAAAAATTGCGTTGTTTTTAAATATTGTTTTTGCTCAAGGATTTTTGTACTTTTTTAGGGAAAAATCTTTTGAGATGGGGACATTTTGCGTACTGGCATATTGTTGCCGCCACAAAGCATCTGCACTCTCAAGTTCGGTTTCTATACCTTTGTTAATACTACTGATATGTGTAAAATCAGTAAATAGTTTTTTATAACAAAAATAATTAGTTTAAATGACTAATTTACTCGCTAAAATCGAAAAAAAGCGGGAAATTTCTAGTGTAACTCGCATAAAATATAACTTTTATGAAGACGTTCATTTGTAGGTTCTGAGGTATAAAAAACAGGTATTAAATAATTGTGCCAGTTAACAAATGAGCGAAAAAATGCTGCTGACAACTTTAACTGAATTTCGCAAATTTTATAAAAATCATGAATTTTCTTGTGATAGTAGTTGAGCGGTAATTATTTTTTATTTGCGTGTGTAAAATATTCTTTTTACTTCTCCAGAAGAAGAATACCTCCCAGGTTATAGACAATGTGGCACTTCGTGTAATAACGCAGTCCAACAAAATTACAACAAATGCATGCAAAAGTCCCTGAAGTAATCACTACAACATTCACCGCTAAACAAAAATTTAGTGCTCTGTAAATTTTGGTAAAAGCATATACCTAGTAGCCATCTCTTCAGCTGAAGTAATCAATACACTATCAATATCTCTGGAACCAAAAAGCGCATGGCTAGCCCTAGCAGGGTGTCTAGATTGTTTAAATAAAAACCGCAATTTCTTTCAAAAAAATCCCCCAATAGCCAAATTTTTTTTTAAATAAAATTCATGAAATCTACTTAACAAATCACATCTTGTTATAGAATAGTTTGTAAAACCGAAAAAGAATATAATACCTTCAGGGTAATAATAAATAACACAAATAACTTATAACGAACATTTTTCGCATAGTTTTAAGACATATTTGTATTAATACATTTTGCAATAGGACAGCGCAATTAATAAATTAAGTACGACTCATATTGGATGATTAAAAATAAATTACAAGGCTACTATAATAAAAAATATAAATAAAAATAGCTACTAAAAAAATAGAAATTGAAATCCATATGCGCTTTTTGGTTCTAGAGATATTGATAGTGTAGTGAATACTTCAGCTGAAGAGATGGCTACTATATGTTTTTACCAAAATTTGTAGAAAAAAAAAATTTTTTTTTGCAGCATAAATTGGCACTAAATTAGCACTAAATTATGCCGTAAGGCAGAAGTATATGCGCTTTTTGGTTCTAGAGATATTGATAGTGTAGTGAATACTTCAGCTGAAGAGATGGCTACTATATGCTTTTACCAAAATTTACAGAGCACTAAATTTTTTTTAGCGGCATAAATTGGCACTAAATAAGCACTAAATTATGGCATATGTGCCAAACCAATCGATGAATGATGTAGTGAATACTTCAGGGACCTTGCATGCGGCACAACTAGTGACCTTTGTTTCCTATATGATTTTTTCCATATAATCAGATTCAGACCTTCAAATTATTCAATTTGCTCTAGTTTTTGAGATATTTTGCGATTTAAATGGTGCAAAAACGGTTTTTGGCATTTTGTGAACTTCTGTAGAAAGACCTAGACATGGAATATAATCTTTTGACGAGTATAAAATGAAAGCTAAAATATTGGCCTTTTAGCTACAAATGTAAAAAATTAGGTTCTTTCAACATAACGCCTTAAACTTGTTTTCAGAAATAAAATTTTTTTTTTTATCAAATTCTTTAAAATTTTATACAGTCACCTTAAGGATAAATTATCTGCCAAATATTTCGAAAATGTGTGCATAGTTGGAGAAATGTAAATATTGAAATTGTGCACCTTTTGGTAACTCCCACCATTATACTCATTCGAAGAGGAATAACTACCACTTTTAATCAAATCTGGAAACATGTTTTATGTTTTCGTTGATAGAATTGGAAACTGACGTTGGAAGGCTTATGAGCTGCTACAATAAAACAACTTTTTAAAAAATTTGGTATGGATGTGGTGAAAAAAGAGGAGGATATTTTAGGTTGCACTCGCTTAATTTTTAATAAAGAACAAATTTGTTTTTGTGGCTAATGTTTCTGGAACCAAATTTTTGTATCTTTCAGGATAAAAGAACAACATTAAAGCTTTCTTTTTATGCTGTTCAGAAAGTTCCTGATTGCATCGTTATTCTGTGCCTTTTTCGCATTTTTTGGTACTTTTCATCCCAAATATATCGAAAACTAAAGCCAATTGAATAACTCAAAGGACAGATTCTTAATATACGGAAGAAATCCTATAGGAATCAGCTCTCAAAAGCTCTGCCGCAAAATTTTGTTCACCAGTGTAAGGATTAGAGACAAGAGGCAATTAACAGTAGTAAGAGTTTTTTTTATTTAGTTTTGAGTTGTGTCGTTATTGAAGAGGACCATCGATAAGTGGATATTTAAGTGGATAGTTTTTAGCTTCCTAAGCTTAAACATTTTTAATTTTAAAGAGATGACAAATTTTTCAATCCTGTCTAAGTAATGGTTTCGCTAAGCCAAAGCACAATTTCAGTCTGAAAACTCATGTCGCACATCACTCTTAGCCTAACATCCAATTTTATTCTAATACCAATTAAAGCTTACAACGAGCATTTCCAATAAGCCCACCAATATTTCAGCCATTTTACCTGGCTCTGTACATTTACAACAACTAAGCCTGTTTCAGCAATACGAAGCACCGATTTAACTATTAAAAAATGCTACAGAATAAAATACAAATCTCCCAAACAGAAATTTAAAAAACGAAGGTAGAGGCGAATGAAAACGGATTCCAAGCAAGAACAAAAACATAAAAACAGAAAAATAACAAATGGTTATATAAATACATGATTCGACTATATGACTACAATAGGGCACTATATGACGCGAGCAGGAATAACAAAGCGACAGTGTTTTCGCATTGTAATCAGTGTGGTGCAGCGTGGCAAAACGCGACGACAGGACAACAGATTCGTCGTGCTAAAATGACAGCGGATGAAGTCAGCATAGCAACGTCGCCTCGCTAGAATCGCTGAAAGCCCTCCTAGCTGAGTAGGTGGCAGACGGCAGAAAAGTGGACGTAGTGCAGTCACAATGGCACTGGTGTTGAAGTGAAGCGCATACGAGTAGAGCTATGGTTTGTATGCGTGTGTGTATGTATGCTGTTTTGCGTGCGCGATATCCTTTTTCAATAGGATTACCACAGATTTACATGAAAACGCATCGAAAGTGAATTGTATGAAATGGCATGGATGAAATGGTATTGCGACATCCAATGACCCCCAACAAACATTGCTTCATAAGGCACCTAACTCTGCCTCTCGCCAGCCACTTGGTGCGCTCAATCAGCAAATCGCGGCGTCGACCCAGCCGCATTGTTGCCTTACCTACCGTTTTTGTTGCTGCAGTGGCCGTAGCTGTGGCAGCGACAACTTTTTATCTCTATTTGAAACATTTCGCTAACTGTCTCCCAGTTTTCCGGCACAGTTTCCATCAGCGCCTTTTTCTGATATAATTTCAGTTTTCCTATTTTCTGTACATTTTTTTATCGTAATGTTTTTTTCCTGGGGAGTATTTACATTTGTAAGGATTATTGTTATTTCCTGAAGGTGGAAGAGCCAGAGGCGAGTAATACTACCAGGAAAGTGTATGAATTTAAAACGACATACATACGTATTTACATGTGTCTGAAACCGGACCATATGTACACACAAAGTTTAATAACTTAATGACATCTAAATGGGAAGAGATGATACTATCATTTAGCTTTGTTTTGCATTATCCAATTCGATGGTAGTTTTCTTTATTTTGTGTGTATATTTTTTCCTAGAATTTCCATGTGCTTCCATTTGTTTATTTATGGATTAAGAAGCCAGCCACATAAGCAGAAAATACAATTTAAAATGGCGTCAAATGAATCTAACAGATGACGCTGCCAATAAACCGCCACCCGCCGCCTCGGCAGGTAATCTACCCTGCAGTGAAAAGCTGAACTAGTATGCACAAATTCCAGTTCTTGAACAATTGTTTATGGATGGAAGTCATACTAGTTCGTTATGAACTATAATTATACCAGTTCCTCGTAGAAAAAAGTCAACTAGTTGGTAGAAATTTTAGTTCGTTGACTAGTATTCAATGGAGAAGTCATATCAGGTCGTCATGGACTTATACCAGTTCCCCGCAGTTGAAAACCAAACTAATGGGTAACAATTCCAGTTTATGAACCAGTATTTAATAGCAATTTCGTACTACCTCCCAAGGAAGAGCCTAGAATTATACCAATTGCGAAATCATCAAAACAAACGCAATACAATACGATATTCATGTTTTTGCATATCCTGTAAAAGTTGAAATAAGCATTCACATTATTTATAAGCATAGATGCTACTTACATTCAACTGACAAATATATATGTACCTTCAAAAATCAGAAGTTATCGTCGAATTTATCTAATTTTCAACGATTCTGTTTTAAAGACGCAATGTAATTATACACTTAGCCCTTCAATGTGTGACCTTTCCTTTTAATTATTTAAATCGTCATCAGATATTTATTTTAAAATAAACAAAAAATACTGTTGAAAAGTACTTCCCATACTTTTGTTATATGTATATCGAAACAAATAGCTTTATTTTCATATTTCACAAATCACAGAAAGCCCTTTTTTATTTAATTTTTTTCTGTTAATCCAATCGTTTAAAAGTGGTGATTTCAGACAAAAAATGGACAAAAATTCTTTTTATCGCAGCGAACTGGTATTTATCTGGTATGAACTGACGCAGATTTGTATGGTCCAAATACGGTGATTTTAGAGTATTATTGGACTACAATTTTTTTTATCACAGCGAACTGGTATTTAACTGGTATGAAACTGAAGCAGCAGCGGATAATTGACATCTCCTATGACATCGCCATGTTAAAAATACCAGTCGCTAACACTGAAAAAGTATGCAATGTGAACTAGTTGGGCTGAAACGCAGACTGGTAGCATTCTAGTTTACAACTGGTAGCTTTTCCTGCAGGGTACCTACCCAGTAGGCATAAGAAGGGCCTGACACCACTTCTAGAAACACTTCTAGTACTTCCATTGGTAGACAGGAGTCATTCTGCTTCTCATTCTTTTTTGTATGAGATGTCCCAATTAGCAAGGCCTTACTTTTCCTTTATGTGGGTACGGCTTCCACGTGGCCTTCCATAAGCCCTTCCATAGTCCAATTTTTTTCGTTGGAGTACGATTGAGTTCTGCACTTCACAGATGCTTTTTCAGATTTCTGAAATACAAAAAAAAATATTTTATCAGTTTATAACCACGTTGCCTCTGGCGGAATTCGAACTCGCACCCTCCTGGAAGCTAACAAATAGTGGCAAGCATCTCTGCGCACTGAGCTACAGCCACGCATGTAAATGTGTGATCAAATGTTCACTTTGAATCAAGGCCAGTCCAAGCGATTGGGGCATTTGCAGGGTGATGTTTACTAAATTTTTTTTTATTGAATTGCAAGGCGTGATGTAGCCTTAAGCCTTCCATGAGAAGCCCTATGAGAAGGCCCTTTTCGAGAAGCACTTTCGCAAATGCCAACTGGGTAGTTACTCACACACACACACATATAATCTGACAAGCATAAAAGACATATTCTCGCAGTCATTACTTTCGACTACATACATACATATGTATGCTGATTGTGAGTCGCCCACAACCCAAGCTGCGAATATCAAAGGCCGGTCAAAGTCACAGTCAGTGATATCCACTTCATTCCCTTCATTATCATCATCACCGAAAGCATCATCGCGATGTCATCATCGTTTTGTACATAAAAATTGTTATTGATTCTGCAGCAGTTGTACATAGT
>JAPVRG010274034.1:3506-14173 GCA_029783565.1 Rhagoletis cerasi
GGGCTAAAAGTACGCCCACTTTTCATATAACGGTAAACTTCAGAAATATGAAAACTTCGATATTTCGAAATTTAGAAACGGTAATTTACTCAAAGTTGGTACTCACAACAATCTCTCAACAAGAAATACGATTTTTATGGACTTTGGGAAAATAGGCGTAACACCACCCACTTATGACTACTTAAGTTTATATTGGTAACCGCTTTATCGATTTCTAGCAAACAGAGCTAAGTTATTTCTTTAAGTTTAACTGAGCATATTATCGATAATGTTTTAAAAAGGAAAAACCACCCCTGTTTACCACGTAACGGTATGTTTCAGAATTGTGAAAAAAACGAGTTTAATACGTGCGCCGGGTATTTAATGTTCGGTTTCACCCGAACTTAGACTTCTTTACTTGTTTTTTAATAAATTCGCACACTCACAAGTGCTGTTGGGACGTTGTTTGTATAGTTCCCACTTAATTGGGAAGAAGATGAGGATACAAAATTTTGGAACATACATGTATTTGTATTTTTCTGAAATACATTTGTGATTTTCTGAAATACATTTCAATTTTTCTGAAATACATTTAAGCTTTTCTGAAACACATTTGTGGTTTTCTGAAACAAAATTGAGCTTTTCCGAAATAGGTTTGCGTTTTTCTGAAAGTCATATTGAATATCTGAAATACATTTGCGGTTTTCTGAAACACATTTAAGGTTTTCTGAAACACATTTGCGTTTTTCTGAAAGCCATATTGAATATCTGAAATACATTTACTCTTTTCTGAAACACATTTGAGTTTTTCTGAAATAGATTTTTGGTTTTCTGATATACATTTACGTTTTACATTTAGTTTTTGTAAAAATTTTAATCTTTTGCCCTACATTTATAAGAGCCAAAAATCGCCAAATCCATAATAAATGCCAATTTATGCTAATTTCAGTAATAATTGAAAAATAAAAAAACAGAAAAAATATTCCTTAATATTGTTACGGATTATCTGATCTATCGATCACTTCGGTTTTCTGGTGGATTCCATAAAAAAGCTGGAGACTTTCGGTCATTGCAGGTGGTTGCAGATGTAAAAAAAAAAACAATTGACAGAGTTGAATGTGTGGAGGTAGAAGAAAAGCTCTGCTCGTTGTTATTGAAAAACAAAGGCTACATTGAGATAAAGAGCATTGCTGACCACAATTCCGAAGTGTTGGCCTTCAAATATGCGCCTGTAACGTCCGTGAAAAGAACATTTTTGGTGTACAAAAGTATTTACCGGCACAATAGACACGGATTTCTGTTCGAAAATTTAGCAGACACGTTAGTTGTATACTGCAACAACAATATGAAGGAATTTTTTTTATTGAATAATTGAATTATTTTTCTGTTTTGAAACTTTTACTAAAGAATTTATGTACCTTTCGTTATTCTACATTTTTTTAGTTTTTATGTTGTAAGAATTTAAACTGAAATAAAAAAAAAAAATTTGTAAAGCTAATTTATAGTGTCAATTCACTAAGCTTAAGAGCAATTTTTAGGCGCAAAAAATGAATTTTTTATAGCAATTTTTTGGTTGCCCTAGTAATAACTCACAGAATCGGAATATTATGTAAAAAATATAAAAACTCTACTGGGTTTTGAGATTTTGTGAAATTAACCTTTTTTTTTAAATTCGGAAAACCACGAACGGCCAAACATCGCTCTGTCTAAAATTCAAAGAAAGCAAAATGGCTCCCGAAATTTTTTTATAAAAATAGGCCAGTATGCAGCTCTTAAGAAAACGGCCAAGAAAAATTGCCATTATTTCGTGTATGCGTCCAAGGAATTTTGACATCTGATACTTCACCAGCCTGTTGGCTCACTCTTTCCTCAAGAAATAATGAAACGGGCATATATTTCTGTTGCAAGCATGGGTTGCCTTGTGCTCTTTTTTTCACAAAAAACTTTAGAAAACCGTAGTAGAAAACGTAGCAAGTTTATTAAGAACTGCGTACTGCCTCAAGAACATTTTACAAAAGAAAATTTCTTAGCCCTTTCTGTACGTCATTTTATATGGAGTTTTTGCAATGCATGTAATCTAATAAATGTAAAATTTCTTACTTGCATTACATGCAATCCAATGGGTAGCGATTTTCCGTCTTGTAATTCGTTACTTCATTGATACCAAAAAGCGATTACCAGAGAAGCAAAGTTTTTGCTGGGACGCTCATTCGGTTACACTTATACAAGATAAAACGAAAACAAATAAGTAGATAAGTATTAAGTTCGGGCGAAACCGAACTTTATATACCCGTCGCACGATTTGAAGTATTTTCGATAATATTCTCAGTTAGACTTAATGAAACAACTGAACCATGTTTGATAGAAATTGGTAAAGCAGTTACCGAGATACACATATGCAGTAATAACAGGACGGTGCCACGCCCATTACCCAAAGATCTGTAATAATTGTATTTATTGCTAAAAGTATGTTTACATATATAGAGATTATCCTCATTTTCGAGTTTAACTCCCTAATCTGTAATTAGAAAAAGAGATTAGCCATACAAAATTCCTCCCACGTTAATCTGTAATTATAAAACAATCTCTGATAACTTTTCGGTGTCCAACCTAGTTTTATCGATTATTTTTGCGAAGAAAAGGAAAAGTGTCAAATGTGAAAGTAAACAAAAATGGACGCTAGCAAGGAAAAGAGGTTCCGAAATGTATTTTCATTAAAATATTGAGCTGAAATTTATTTAAATTGCTTAATTTAGCAGAAAAAAGTGTTCACAATGGTACAGAGAAGAAATTGAACTTTTCGTTGTAGAAAAAAACAAGCACAGCAAATTTGGAGCTAATAATCCGAGATTTGACTGTGTAAACGGGGTGATTAACAAACGAGCTTTGATTGAGATTATATTTATATGTAAACATACTTTAAGAGATTATTACAAAATCGATTTTGAATGAATTAGCCTCAGCAGTTACTGATTTATTGCTGGTTTCATATTTCTGTAAAATACCGTTATACAAGAGGTGGGCGTAGTTATTACGCGATTCCAAAAATGCTCAACATATTTCTTAGGAAGACTCTAGACAATGCTCATACCGAGTCTGCTGGGGATTTGTGAAGGGTCTATTGAGATACAGCATTTGATCATAAGTGGGCGGGCATTTTCAAAAATTTCATAATTATCTTATTCTATGCTGAAAATTTACTTTACTGTACTGATTTTTGACAATTTGCATCCAGTATTTACGGAAATATCGTTATTTTGGGTGTGAATACCGTGCGATTTCGCCAATTTTCAATACCAACCTACTGCATAAAGGGCAACCTTCATACTAAATTTCGTTTAAATATTTTAATTTTTGCTCGAGTTATCGTGTACACGGACGGACGGGCAGATAGATATGGCTTAATCGATTTCTCTTTTCCTTCTGAGAAGTTTGGTATATAATGTCTATATCGATCTCGATTCCCGCTCGGGTATAAAAAGAAGAAATTCCAGTATTACTATTTGAAATCAATTGTCTTTGACAACAGTGCAATAATTTAATTCATATTTTTAGTAAACTTTAAAGCACTTTTAGCAAATATTATTTAAATACAAAATACAAATGCCTTACATGAAAAGTAAGTTTTTGAAAGACAAATACAAAATACTTCTAGGAAAAGTATACGTATCTTGAAAATGCAATTTGGGTGTTCACACCTGCCTGGTTATCAGCTTATCTGGTTAAAAATTATTTTTCTCCAGTGTATTTTGTTTTTGTGAACAGAGTAAAAAATATAACCACATAATCAGATAACCTGATAACCAGGCTGGTGTGAACACCCCAAATTACATTTGAAAATACTTTTGGAAATACTTTAGTCAAATTTATAAGCACACCAAATATTGACAAGTATTAAAACTTAGTTGTTGTTTTAATTTAAATTGTATATTTTTTTTTATATTAATATATTTCGCTCTTAAGCAAAACCTGTATAAATCCACGTTTTAAAGTTTGTGCACTATTTAAAAAAATTTTCAAGCTTTTTATCTTTTGGTTATTTTAGGAGCTCTTCAACCTTTTTAGTTACATAGATTTCCTAGAGAGATTTTGAGTATGCAGTTTTGTAGTCCATTCAATTTTAGTGAGATAAAGTGAAAGTTTGAAGTAGCTATGATTTGCCGTTAATTTGTGGCGATCTTTTTTGTTAAAGGTGTTGCTTATTTTCTTCCATATAATAAGCAGAATATAGTTTAAAAAAATTAAAAAACACGCTTGCAGCAGCTGCCAGAAGAGAGTTACAAACAAACAAGCAAGCAAGCAAACAAACATACAAGTGAAACTAATAGAAGCGTGTTAAAAAGGCATCGAACATACTTTGTATGGAAGAAAATGCACAAAACCAATACCAAACAAGTAAAGAAGTCTAAGTTCGGGTAAAACCGAACATTAAATACCCGGCGCACGTATTAAACATCGCTTTTTCACGATTCTGAAATCTACCGTTGCATTGTAAACAGGGGTGTTTTTTTCCTTTTCAAACATTATCGATAATTTAGCTGTGCTTGGTAGATATCGGTAAAGCGGTTACCGATATAAACTTAAGTAGTCATGAGTGGGCGGTGTCACGCCCCTTTTCCTTAAGTCCATAAACATCTTACTTCTTGCTACAAGATTGTTGTGAGTATCAACTTTGAGGCGGTGACACGCCCATTTTCTAAAAATTTGATATAATCGTACTTCTTGCTAGTTACCGATTTATCACAGATTTTGTATTTCTGCAAATTACTGTTATATGGGAGGTGGGCGTGCTTATTGTCTGATTTCAAAAATTTTCAGCAATTTTCTATGTTGGACCAACATCAACCCTTGTGTCAAGTTTGGTAGAAATCGGTTCAGCGGTTACCGAGACATAAATGTTAACCCATAAGTGGACGTGGCTGCGCCCCTTTTTCCAAAATTTATAATATTCTTATTACTCGTTAATATATCATTGTATATATCAATTTTAGGTCAATAATGGGAGGTGGGCGTGGTTATCGTCCGATTTCGCCCATTTTCAATACCATCCGTCCCTATCCCAATAGTAGTATGTGTACCAAGTTTCGTTGAGATATCTCAATTTTTACTCGAGTTATTGTGCGGACGGACGGACGGACGGACGGACAGACAGACATGGCTTAATCGATTTCTCTGTTCATTCTGAGCATTTTGGTATATATATGTCTATATCGTTCTCGATTGCTTTAGGCTGTTACAAACAACCGTTATGTGAACAAAGTTATAATACCCTTGTGCACACAGTGCGCTCGGGTATAAAAAATTGCAAAATTGGTGCGGCATATTGCGCCAATTTTTGTGTTGCGTTTTGCCTGAACTTCATTCACTACATTTTTGGTACCTAATCCGAATAAAACAATTTGAAAAAGTCAAAAATATGAATGACAGTGTTGTTAAAGAAAAGCTTATGATATGACGAATAATGAAGAATAGAAAAAGTATTTTAAAATACAAATACTGATTCAAAAAGTATTTAAAATACAAATACAAAATCCTCTTGTAAAAAATATTTAAATACAAAATTCAAATACGTATTTTGTATTTGTATTTTAAATACTTGTATTTGAAATACTTAACATCTCTGGTGATTAGATTTGAATTTACTGCGCCAAGAATTCTATGAGACTAAAACTCCATAAAAGCTTGATAAGAGGGAAAAATAAGTGTTTTGCCATTCTACCTCTACGTACATACATATGTACATTAGGGTGGTCCAAAAATTCATAGGAAAGTTAACGTTTTTGAACTTTTCTACCCCCAGAACTTAAGAATTTCAAAATAAGAAAACACGTATTTTGTAATTTCGATGTCGGTTAATATTTAACTGTGCCCCCGGTGCTTTGAGGTTTCCCATGTATTTTACGTGGGGAAAATACATATTTCGTGGAATTGATATAAAATCGTTAAAAAATAAATATTTTTTTATCGAATAAGAATATTTCCTTTCAGAATGGCATGTAAACCATACTTAGTAAAATTCAAATTTAAAAAAGCATCTTAGTTTAATTTTTTGAAGATTTATTCGCTCAAAAAATATTTATTTTAAACGATTTTATAGCAATTTCACGAAAAAATTAATTTCCCCCATGTAAAATACAAGGGAAACTTCAAAACTCCGGCGGTACGGTTAAATATTAGCCGATTTCGAAGCAAGAAAATACGTGTCTCATTATTTCTGACGTTCTTCAGTTCTGGGGGTTGGAGAAAAAAGTTTTGCACCAGCCTAATGTAGATGCATACATATGTAGCTGCTAATTAGGTTCGAGATAATGCAAAGTTAAATAAGTTTGTTTGTTTATATTTTTAGGTTTTAAACTAACAACTATCAGAGGGCAATAACACTATTTCGACAGTGCAAATAGCACGAGTCTGAGAACACAGGTAAATAAGTACACCATGTAAATACTATATACAGATGTATGAACATGTACAGCTGTGTTCAAAAAAATATGTAGTGCCGCTGGAACTTTCCTATTAAACTAGAAACTCAAGTGTTAAACATAAATTCTATATATTCTTCAGAATATTTAAGGTTGCATTTGATAAAAACATTGGTTTGCAAAATAATAGTAGTGGTTACCTTAATGAAGTTAAAACTAAAATTATAGAAAAGTTTTTTTTGTATAATTGCTTATTTGTGTCTGATATCTTGTGTTAAATTTTTTTCCGTCCAATTTAGATAAATTTTGATGTTCCAGATGGCCGCTAAGGTCCTGATAGCGTCTAATAGCGATTTAAGCCCATTTATCTTTCAGAGTTGGTACCCCTGTGGGAAAATCTCTAGTTCTGAAATGGTCAGCTTCTAGTAATTTTAGAACCACTACTACTAGTTCGCGATAAATCTCTTTTGCGTGTATACAACTAGTGAATTTAACATGGCGATATCATAGGAAGTGGAAATTGTCCCCCTCTGCACTACCTTTTACTAAGTTCCACATAGATGGGCACTTTGCATTACCAGTAAAAATACAGTAACCAGTAAATTTATACTGGTACTGAAATTTAATTTTCATTACCAGTAAACTTTTACTGATTACTGAAAAAAAAAGCAGTAAGCAGTACATTTTTACTGACTACTGAAAAATACCAGTAAGCAAGCATCTTTTTAAATTACTTTTTTTTGTTGTTTTTTAATTTAAATAAAGCATGATTTTATGAAGGAAAAACGTGGTACATAATTTTATTCAACTTCTTTGTTTTATGCAAAAAGGGCACATCTCCGTCCGAATTTTTCACCGGTTTTGAGCAATAATATGGAAAGCTGCTATTTTTCAGTAATCAGTAAAAATGTATACGCAAAATGTTAAAATTATAAAAAAAATTTTTGTTATGTGTTTCCAAACTACGAAAAAGCATATGTGAAGTGCGGATTAAAAGTGTATTCGAACTAAAAAAACGTTAAACAAAAATCTATTTAAAGTAATCAAAAGATTGGTTAATGTCTCCGCTGCATCACTTTAAGCTTTCCTAGAATGTTTTCTATCCTTTTGAGGTCAGCAGATGGAATTCCTCTTTGCCTTATACCGATCATTTTTGGACGCAAACCTTTTAGGCACCTGTTTTGTTGGTAATTTCCAAAATTCGTGTAAAAGTACGAAAATCAATCCCTTTTCTAAAACTGTATCGTATGTTGTTTTTGAATTTTGTGGACGATGAATGAATTGTAGGGAATCACACATATCCAATTACTAATTGATACCAAGCCTCGATACCCTTTGGTGGGCTAATTCAATAAACCCGTTTAAGCGTTTTATTCTTGCGCTAGCGTCTTCCATCGTTGAATATGATATCCTTCGGAAAAATTGCACCTTCAAACTATTTTCTGTGAATCAACCACATATTTCCCTAACATTATTTGAGAGATTTAGCTCATTTTTAATCACTTTTGAGTTGCACATATCGCCGGCCGCTTAAGAATCTAGTCTTACACAGTCTACTAGGAGTTTATTATTAGATGCAGAATAATGAGGCTAGGTGTACAACTAAAGTAGTTTTAAGTTTTTCGAAAACCTTGCCTTGATGTCCTTGCCTAATTATTACTAATCGCTTTTCAATAAATCGATACTTTCTACCCGACTACAAAAAAGTACCGTGTTTTTAGTAATTTTAAATTAAAAATAGCGAAATAACTCAAAAGTACCTAATTATGGAGACATTTACATATACATATTTCCTTAATATGTTAGACCTTCTCAAGTTACGCATTACTATTTCTTTGAAGAGCTAGTTTTTGGTACAAATAGGAAAATGCCTCATAAAACGCCTAAATGAAACAAAAGTCTCGATTTTTTTTTTACTTTCCTTTTTGCTATTTCTAATTTAAAACAGTTTAATGAACACAACTCTTTAACTTGTAAAGCAAAAAATGTCAAAAAATAGCTTTTATCATGCTGAGCCGTCGCACTAACTACTTACAATTTTTTTTAACGAAACTGTACATGCATACATATGTACATGAATAAGAACTATACGGCATTTATAATGTACTCACTATTACTGTTGAAAAGTTGAGAGGCGGCAGAGCAGAAAATGTTTATCAAATTATTATATCAATTAAAAAAGATTACAAAAACGTTGCCAATTTTGCAGAAAAATACATAAGACGATACAAATCTGAGATAGTCTACGACAAGGTACACACTACCGATAGAAGAAACTGGATATGCAGATACTAAATAATCGGCGACGCGAACGGATGGAGTTATTGAGCTGTAAATGTTTACCCACAATTAACTAAATTTACAAACATATTTTTCCTCCTCTACTAAATATTTATAAAGTGCAGCAATAATGGTAAAAGTTAACAAACGGCTATTGCCAATAAAGGCGCATTTCTTCTTCTTTATGGCGGGTAAGTTTAATGCGAGCATGGTTTTTCAACGTTCGTTAATTTTAATTGAAATTTCTTCCATTATTACTACCAGCGATGGGACCTATTCTACCACAGCTATCGGTTTATGGAAAACAGTTGGGCATCACGCCGGATATTATGGGTTATATAACATCAGTCCTGCCGATCATGTATGTCATAGCGAAACCGATTGTGGGGTACATTGCCGACTATTTTTCAGTAATTATTCGTGCTTAAAATTAAAATTATCAAAAAAAGGTTATATGAGTAATACCACTGATTTTGTTCATTTTAGCACTTCCGTAAATTTATTTTTGCTATGCTAATTTTCTTGATGACGCTCTCTTATGCCGCCTTCTATTTTGTACCACCACCAAATCCGCATGCTATCGAATTGGACGTAACTGATATTTGGAATATCAGTTTTGTAGCTTTAAATATATCCGATTGTGATCCAGAGGTATGTATGTTTGTCGATTAGATTGAATTTTTCTTAATGGGGCACATTGCACAATAGGTCAAATTAACACTTTTTCTATCCGAAATTAAAGAGGTCTTCAAAATCAGACTATTCGAACCAAAAACCTCAAGAATGGCGTAATATGGCTTTACGTAGTTCGCTCTCCCATTCGTAATCCGCGCTCCAATTAGTGATGTGCCGAGTCGGCTATTTTTGGTACTCGAGTATTTTGGTACTCATTAAAAAAGGAATCGAGTCAGAATTCGAGTCAGATACTCGGATTGAGTATTCGAGTTCAGAGCTCGGTATTCGAATACCGAATGCACTTTTCTGAAATGCTTCAAAAAATTTGTTGTATTTCCAAAATCAGCAAACGCTTTTTTAAATATTTTGCAGTCCATTTTCTAGTTTTCAAGTTTATTATAAAAATATCAGATGAACGTTTTGGAGCCATGATTGCGTCAACACAATTGCAAATGAAGTTAGTTAATAATTGGAAATTGATAATATAAGATAGACAAACTATACATTATGAATTCGGAAATGAAGTCATCTTATCCGTCAATAGTGTTAGCGATTGAAGCCCCACGTTAAGGGTGACACGAACTAAACTTTTACATACATAAGTATGGATTCATTGGAAACTGTCGATATGATACAAAGTGAATGGAAACTAATGGGGCTCCTACACCACACAAATATTTGCACAAATAATAATGATTCATATTTGCACCAATTTGGCGCATAAGGCCTTGTATCCACAGGCAAACGCTAATGTCTTGATGTGCATTGTTAAGTATTTTTTTTATAATAACGCAAATCCGCAATTTATGTTTCCAAAATACCTGATTCGGTATTTGGATACTATAAGTACTCGAGACCCGTACTCGATTCTGTGTATCCGAATATTATTATTTGTACGTGAGTACTTCTGAAGTACTCGAGTCAGTACTCGAGTCGACTCGACTCGGCACATCACTAGCTCCAATTACCTTTCGAATTACGTATTTCGCCATACGAAATTGTGTGAGCGAATTACCTCATTTGTAGGTAATTCAGATCCAATTACAAATCGCTTTCGTCTCTAATTTTAATCGATAATTTATCAAACTCAGCTGTCAGAGCAAAAGAGAATAGAAAAACTCAAAACCAAGAAAGGGAGGAAATGAAGGAAAAAATAAAAAAACAACAATGAACTGGCAAATCGAATTAAGAATGTGCCCGAGTGAATGGGGTAATTCACGATAGTAATTGGGAGAGTGAAAAAAGTAATTCACGGTGCCGCCGTGGGAAAGTGGTATAACGGAGACTGTCTGATATTAACTCATCACGACAAAA
>JAPVRG010274041.1:622-11396 GCA_029783565.1 Rhagoletis cerasi
CTTTTAGGACAGCAGCTAGGAAAGCTTTTAAAACAGCAAAGTATACCAAGAACGCGGGACACTGGGAAATATATCGCCGTAGTTTCAATGCGTTTAAGAAAGAGAAAAACTATGAGAAGGGTACCCCGAAAGCAGTCTAGAAAAGGGGTTATCAACAAATTTAAGTTACTGAGCCAAACGACAGCAACGTCAGTACCAATTACAATATCGTTTTAGGAATTGAAAAAAAAATAGTTCAACCCCAAAATAAATCAATTATATAAACACACAGTAAATGCATAGCCAACGCGAGACACAATGAATCAATGTCGATCGATTTATGTCCGTGAAGATTTTGCGTGTTGTGCTTCCACTGAGCCAATTGAGCTACTGGATGAGCACGCCTGGTCTAGAACATCTATTACACGTCCAATTTTCTGGATGTAGCAATGAATGGGAGACAGTCAGTCTGGTGACAGAAACCTCTAACAAGGCATGACAATCCAATCGACGAAATCATCACTCAGATAAAGTAGCTTTGGCTATTAGATTCTTCGAACTATATTAATCTCCAGGTAAGGACGGAATCATACCAGTCATGCAACAACGAATTATTGCCACAATAAATCCCTGGTTAACGACTATTTACAGGGCGTATCTTCTCCTTAGCCTTATAAAAAATTCATAGCACTGCGAAAAATTTTTGAGCTATCAGTATTTATTATTTTCTCCTCAAGATTAAGGATAGACTTCTAAGTCTCGCGCCACTTTATTAACGAAAACTTCGGCGAGATATGTACGTAAAAAGTCTCGCATAGGAAAGCGCTCTATGACTTAGGGCATCTAACAGGCTGCAAATAACTTCCAAAGGTCACGCTCCCATACTCGACAAAGTTGAGATGAACTATAGAAGCTGTGATTATCAGGTAACGGCAATTAACTTCCCGACAGAAGTAACTGGGAGCTTAATAAACTTGTAAACGATGACGAAATCCCAATTTTCACTGATGGCTTTAAAATGTATTTTGGAAGCGGATCTGACGTCTTCTCTCAGAAATTGTCTTTGAGAGAGTTAAACGGACTCCCAGATTACTGTAGCGTTTTCTAGGCTGAGATACATGCAATTGTTAGGGCGGCAAAGCTGGTAAAGTTGATCGGCCTGCCTTCGTCGAAACTTGCCTTCGTTGGTGAAAGTCAAGCTGCCATCAAAAACTTAGCGTCGATATCGTCTAACCCGATAAAAATACAGGGCATACCTCTTCGAAGGCTCATAATCAATCTTCACTTTGTCCTGAGACCCAGTGGTTTTCCCGGGAATGAAGAAGCGAACGAGAACGTATCTATGATAGAATTAAGGGAAACGGCTCAGATCCTAAAAACTTTCCTGCGATTCCACTTCATAAGTTGAAAAGTTGACGGGAGAAGCTAGCAACAGCAGGTATACTAATTTGCCTACTCGCGCTGTATCGCGCTCTCACTGGCGTCTACTCGTTGAACGAAGAGCACGGAGCTTACTAAAGCTCTCAAAGCCAAACGTTTAGCTTCTTGTAGGAATATCAACGGGACACTGGGTCCTGCCAGGTTCGGCGCTCCGCATAATTATTTCTGCAGAATTTGTAAAGATGAAGAATATATAGAATTCTTTTGCAAGCGTCCCGCACTCCGGAGAAAACGCCTCAATTTTCTGAGGTCCCACTTCTTAGAGAGCTAAACTATTAATCGCTAGGAAATTAAGATGGTGTATATACATGTAGGAAAAGGCTTGGAGAAACCCTATTCTGGGTATCACAATAGGAATATGTGGCCTCCGAGTGGACTCTTATTAGAGCTACCCGCACAAAACCTCCTAACCTTCCTTAAAGTCTGGACACAATCATTTCATAAATTTTTCTAATCGTCTTCCAATTAAATTGAAGATTTTGTGTTTTACCAGATTAATCACAAAATCGAGCTTTTCGACAATTTCTTACTGAGCTTTTCAAAAAGCTGCTTTTCTGGTGATCTTCTTCACTTCATTTAATACTACTTGATATTCCCAATACCATTTTGTTGGCATCGTTAAAAATAATTGAAGTGAAATGTGGCCAGCGGATTTTATATTTTACGTTCATGTTACATTTTTTGCATTAATTTAGCATTTGCATATGTTTTTTCGACACTTCTAATTATTTTGCGCTTCTCATTTCCTTTACATTTTCAAACATTTTCATCGTATTTGTGTGGCTGCTGCTTTTATAGATATATAAAAAGTACTACTCTTTGGTAAGTTATGTAAGTGCAAAAGAAATTGCGTATAATTACACTTTGTCTGCGTTTATTCACGCAACGTTCTTCTTTGTTTATTGCACACAGCAGTTTTTCGCAGATGCTTTGTGTGCACACCACAATCACACACTCAAACATACATATGTAAGTGCAAAAGTGTGCTTGCCTTTTTTTGCGTATGCAAATCTACTAATAATCCTGCCGGCGCAACGCAATCACCAGTCTTGCCAAAGTAACCAAGCAACCATCAGACCAACCAGTCAACTAACCAACTGGCAAACAACCAACCCAACAGTCGAAGGCAACCGACAACAGACCAACAACAAATGCATAGCAAATAGCAGAATGTGGTTACACTTTGCTGCTTTCCAGTCGCCAAAGTCCCCACCCCCTTCCCACCTTTGCTTTACTTCTACTCATTTGTACTAGTTATTTGCGTACGAACACACAAAGCGAATTTAACTTTTAATTGTGACTAAACATAAACACTTTTTAACCTCATTCGCAGTCCTTTGCCAATGACTGCTCTCTGCTCCTGCTGTTTTTGATGCGTGTTATTTGTTGTTTGTATTCAGCTTTGCTTTTAAGCTTTATGCTTGGCGCAATGCGTTTTTCGTCTACACTTCGCTCGCACAGAGCGACACGCACATATACAGATATGTATATGCACACACTTTTATTTGTTTTTGAAGCTTTTGTTCTTCTATGTGTTGTTGTTTATTATATTTTATAGCCCTATGCGCTATACATGTTGTCGTCGCCTGTGGTTTTCATGCCTCATGACTTTTTATTGCGTCAACATTAACTTTCTATTAACTTAAGCAGCAAGTAAAAGTGCAATCAGATTTTAGTGTAGCTTTGAATTTGTTTTTTTACATTTCCTTTTGGACAAGAACGACAAACAAATATTTATTTAGCTAATGCAGGGTAATGGCAATTATTTCGCTGATCTGCTAACTAACCTGCGGGTTTTGCGAATACAAGTTTTTTCCCTTATGCAGAGATACTTACGTTTGTTCATATACTCGTGAAGGTAAAGCGAGATTTAATTGCTAACGTTTTACAGCTATAAAAAATGACGACAAATATTGACAATTCTGGGGCGTGCGTTTTCTACTATTGAATAGTTTTGCTTTGCGAGACTAACCCATGCCAAAATAAAGAACACATTTTAAAAGATTTGATATTTCTGTGGACATACCTCTTAGTCGCTTTAAGCCATATAAAATCACATGTGAGAGATATCCTGCTTTAATATTTAATTGTAACTATTCAATATTTCGATACACATCTGCGCGTTTATACGAACTGACACGAAGCAAATTAAAGTTTTTAACTCGACCATTGTTATTGATTTATTTTTAGAAATTTCCGCAGGATCGTAAAGGATCTCTCCAATACTTATGATGTCCATATGGGCCATCTGAATTAAACTTATGTAAATCGATTTATACCACTGACCACCTTTTTGTGGCAATTTGTTACAAGCAATTTGGGAACATACAACTCATACCTCAAGTAAATAAAATTTCTGTCTCAAAATTGTTCGTGTAAATTTTTGTGTCACTTGATATCCCTACTATGTACTAATTTTGAAGTAATTCGACAATCGTATCGTCCCAACTAACAAATATAGCATTTGTACACTTTGTAAGTTTCGGGAATTTCGCGGAAATTTCATATTAATTTACAATCACGACTTACTAAAGCAGCAAAACTCCTGATTTTATTTTATCTTCATGATATTCTTCTTATCCAAACCTTCAATTGAGAGCTCAAAAGAAAATTCACTTTTACTTTAGTTTTTTAAGTATTTTCTTTTTGTAATTGATTACTCATATATTTAAAATGATTGCGACCAGCGTTGTCGTTTCGGTAAATTCTACCAAAAACGATAATTTTCGAATTTGTTAATTGTGTAATATATTTTTCACTTTGGTAATTTTTTTCAATTCGTAGTAACAAATTTGTTGAATTTGTATCCATATGCTTTACACTGGGCAGTGGCAAAAAGGTATCGCACATTATCTTCTCCTTCTATGTTCTTGCATTTACGATAATTGTCCGAAGTATTCACCTCTAGTCCCATGGCGGGTATGCCAATTAGACATTGGCCCATTAGAGTCCTTATAAGAAATACGTTTCGGTTTTGTTTAAACTTAAAGAACAACAATGTACGTTTCCTATTGTAACACCAGGTGATTCTGAACGTTTCGTCATGTGAAAATAACGTACATAAGAGATTTTTTTCAAACTTTCCTTTTTGATGCAGAAATGCTCAGATGCTCTAGGAGCATTTAAAAATAAATGTCGCTTGCGTTATTTTTGCGATTAGAACTCGATATGAAACCTTTAGCTAGAATAATTGCGTTCTGTAAGTGCGGGGAACTATTTAACTCAAAAGAGGCAGTGAATATTATTTATATTTTTGCAAAACAGCAGTCGATTTTTTCCATATTATGCTACCTTCATTGTTGTTGTATTACGAGTGGCATATATTTACATATGGGCATATCTTGGGTAACGGACGCGACATTCGTACGCGTTTTACCAAGCTTAAAATATGAAAGAAATGGAAAGATCGTATGAATATTATAATTATTGCAAGGCACTGGAAGAGTGCTATATTCAGCAAAAAATTTGTGAAAGATAAATAGCTTAGTACAAAGATACACGCAAATAAAAACCGGTACGGACGCGACAAAAAAGGGAAGTGGTTTTTTAACGCATGTAGAAATATTCAAAATTCAGCGATGTTTGGAGAAAAAGTTATTTTCTTTGAAAGTGGAAATGGAGGTCGAAGATTGCGTTTGGTTGGTAGACTTATGAATTATGAAAAATATTTCTCGCCTTTTCTGTATGACGTATAGTACGAGTTACGGACGCGACATTACGGACGCGACAAATTTTCCCCAATTAATAAAATACAGTAATGATATTCATTTAACAAAAAATTAAGTATAATGTCATATGAATTTTAAGCACAGTAGTATAATATACTATTTATGCGCACTATTTGACATATATATTTTGAAAAATTAATTACATCGCTAATTTTTCCAACGAAATTGTTTCTTAAAATCTAGTACAACTAACTTAAGAAACATGAACAAAATAATGTTGCAAAATGTGCTGGAGTTTCCTCTCGCACGAAAAGGAGATTTTGAACGTTATAAATTAAGAATCCTCAATAGGATTTTCCAAGGATATTCCAAGGACACAGAAATTAACGGCATATCAATCAATAATGCACCTCACACAGCTTCGATGAGTAGATATGCGCCCCTATCGCATTTTTATGAATTTTTTCGCTCATGTTTATAAGTTACTCAGACAGTTGAAGCAAAAATTTCGTTGAAAAACTAAAGATGCATCGATTTTTTTCGTCATATCTTCAACTTATAGAATTGGACGTTACGTAATTTTTCCTAAATTAAAGGCATATATCAAAGCTGTTCATTACGTGATCTTTGACAACTATGAGGTCAAAAGTGTTTGGCTTACAGAAAAATTATTTAAATCAAATTGAACATTTTTGAATACTAAAACCTGATGGTTTCTTTAAAAATTCAATTTTTTTATAGTAAGTGCAAACATAAGTACACTAATCTATGTTTTTCTTATTTGTCAAGTTCAAGGCTTTCGTATACCGTTACATAAACTAATGTTGAAAACCTTTCATGGTAAATACCAGTTCCGAATTTTAACAAACGAAATTTTTGCAAAATTCGGATTAATTCGCAACTAAGAGTCAATTTTAAGAAATGAAGGATATTTTCACAGTCAGCGAACTAAAAATACTCTAGAAATATATATGCCGTTGTTTTTGTAAACCTTTGTAAACTTTTGCGACAATTTTTAATGTCCTTATATTTGGTTATCCTTTAGTTTTCCTAGAAAATTAGTTTGCAAATAGCGAGAGTAACCCAAACTAGCTTTGGTACTAAAATATTGGTGAATAAAGTAAACGCTACTACTCACGTTTTCATCTAAGAAGTATATTTCGCGTCCGTAAGCTTTGAAAAAAGGAAAATTTTTGACTTCAGTTCAGACTATTGGTCGCTACTTTTTACATAATTTCTGGTATAAGACTTAAAACAGGGAGGATGTACTAAACTATTGCACGTGTTTTCAATTCTTTATCAATTTCTATCGCAATTAGGGAAACTTTTTGGAAAGTATGTTTACTAAAAAAATTGTAAAATT
The DNA here is from genome assembly GCA_029783565.1 of Rhagoletis cerasi. NCBI lineage: Eukaryota > Metazoa > Arthropoda > Insecta > Diptera > Tephritidae > Rhagoletis > Rhagoletis cerasi. Next base: position 7,073 of record JAPVRG010274041.1, read on the forward strand.
AGGAAAACTAGTTAGAAAATTCGTTAATATCTTGATATGTGATGGTCCGGTTAAATAAAATTTCAGTGCGTGAAAGTCGAAATATGTAGCTATCGATTGGCATTATAAAGTTTGGCCTAGGTGGATTTTTATTTTTTCGTTTTGGTTGTCTCTTTTCAGGATATGCCCATATGTATGTATATGAAGAATTGGTTTGAAGTAAAATGTGTCGGAAAAATTATTAAGAAGGTAGGCACACAATAAATTAAAAGTTGTAAATATTTACTATTTAAAATTGCAAACTTATTGAACCTTAATAAGATTTCCAACCTGGTAAAAGATATGTTGCTGGCTTTGATCAAGCCGAATGTCTCTAAAATAATACCAACTCGCATGCCGTGGCGTATGAGTGACAACAATGTCTTATATCAACATCAACATTAAGGGCCGTTTTCTCGACTGCCTGTTAAAGATAACCGGTGCTATAACTGCCTGTCAAATTTATCGCTCACATGCTTATAACAGGCAATCGATAAAAAGTCGATAAAGCAGAGTGGTCGTCAATTTTTAACAGGCAGTCGAGAAAACGGCCCTAAGTCACTGGAAATCTTTCGTTTATTATTTTACTAGCTGGCAGTGGTTGCGCGAGGCTTCGCCACGCGCGTCAAAATACGCAAAAAATTCCAAATCTTAGTGTTTAGACTGTACTGTAGACCAACTTATTAGACAACATTTACTATTGGTCTCACCAAAGCAATTTAACTGAAAAATGATGATTCACAACTTCAGTCCATTTAAATTTGAATTAACCAAGATATGCCTAAAGCTAAGTTAAGTAAAAAATATTAAGGGGCGTTTTCTAATCTAGCCTTTAAACCAGTGGAGAGGTTTTAATATGCAACTATATATTCTTCACATTAAATTGTATGTATGAATGTATATACATAAGTTTTTTGTACACCTATAAATATGTACATATAGACTTTTGTTAAGTTAAAATATTTATACTTTTTTTGGCAAATGTTAGTTACATATATACATACTTTTCTTTATAAGTTTAAACTTTTAAGTTCAGTTGTTAGTCAATATTAAAATAGTGAAAATCTAACAAACATAAAAGGACAGGTACACAAATCTACATTGATAAATATGTAGTAACATTCTTTCATTAAGAGTAATGAGGTGATAAATACATAGCCCTGTACCTGAGAGTGGACTTAAAAGATGAGCAATAAAGGGGGACACATATGTGTATTTATGTACATGGATCTTCACTTATATGTACATATATACTAACAAGAGTTAAATTCTTTGACATAATTACAAATCACGTGGAATTGGAAAAGGTATTTATTAAAATCTTATCAGTAGGAAAAGTAGTTAAGAGTATGTATGTATATTCATCGAATTATGAAGACTAACATTTCTTTAAATTGGCTAATCTATGTGTCATTGGAGTTTTTACAGAAGAAAAGGAGGGTGATTTCCCGTGTAAAAGAAGGAAAGTGCATACGTAAATGTAGATGTAAGTTGTCAAGGCATTTGTATATGTTGGTGTAGGTAAATTTTTAAGAAACTTATGGGCCTATTTTTTAATTGCATGCTTTTTGTATACACATTATTTACAGACTGGAAAAAAGTTTAAATGTATCTATCTGAAATAAAGTTTAATTAATCTCATTTAGGAACATAAAAATTCCCAAGAAGCTGTGTAGCGAATTCCTTGTCTTCTTACCCTTGTTTTCATTAGCTTCAAACATTTTCCATTTGAAATACAAAAACATAAAACTATTGTTTTTATATATTTTTTTTAGTTTTTTTATATTTTTCATTCTTTTTCATTTTCTCTTTATAAAATAAAATTATAAACTTACAATCAATAATCACTTAAACGTAAAAAATCTCTAAAATTTACGCGGAAATTTCAGATTTTACTCAACTTCAACTTCTCTTTCTTTAAATTTTCATTCCATCTGTTTTACATTCATTCTTTCGTAGTTTTTCTAATGTGCACGGTTTTTTTATTAAAAGCACGCAGGAACTCCATTCGCTGTGTATATATTTTTGCTCCACAATATTGTTCTCTTTAAAAGCTTAGCTCACTCTCAATAAGAGTGTATCTTCTCTCAAATTTACCTTGTTCTCCTTCGCTTATGATTTATAATTCAGATAATTTTTTGGAAATGGTGAGTATTATACTTGGAAAGTTTCAAAGTCTAGTTGAATATAGAGCCACCATATAAACAAAATTAATGTTTTAATGTATTTTGAGGGTAGAAGTCTCTAAAATCAAGCCAGCTGGGCTATGAGAATTGTAAAAATTTCTCTTTTAAAGAGAAATACCATTTATGGACAGGAGGACAAAATATGATTAGGATAAATCTTTTAGGTAGGAGCTTCTTATTCGAAAGAGTAATTGACTGATGATTCAAATTGGAAAAGGATCGCTTTGTGAAGTATGAAGTGAGCGCTATGAATAAGAGAGAAAGGAAGAGGGGTGTGATAAAGTCAGAGTTTCACAGAAATTTTGTGAAGGTATGCGTGTACGTGTGAGAAATTTATTTTAGAGTTTATGAGGAAGAGGCAGCGGCTGCTTTGGCTTTTGCTGTGTTCTTAGTGCGACCTTCGCTATTCAATCCAGCTAAGAGTTCACTTTTGCGGATGCTCTTCAAGTCCAAATCGCCATAGTAGTCTTCACTGTAATTGTATAATGTGGAGATGGTAGAGAAGTTAAAAAGGGTTAGAGGATGTCTCGCTAAGAAATCTTAAACAAATATGTTTTGTGTGGGGAAGCTGGTTTTATACAAGTCTTAAGAGCAGAGGAATGCAAGGGCTTAAATGAACTAGTGCAGTTTGATAAAGTGCTTATATGAATAAGGAGAGAAATAGAGAAACGCTCTGATAAATGAAGCAATTAAATGCATTGCAATATGAACAGGCATAATCTTAAGCCATTGAAAGCTTTCTTTTAAGCTTTTCTCAGTTTACGTTATTAAAGCGAGAGAAATTTAGTATAGAAAAAAAACTTTGGCCTGAATTAGTCAAGTGCAAATACCAACACCGCAAATAAACTAAACCTTACTAACTTATATTAGTGTGAAAGTGCATGCCATTAGAAGTGCCAGCGAATGATTCACAGTGAAAAATTGTGTTAATTTGAATTTTTCTACTCACCATCCGGGAACATCTTCTGGATCTTCGCAGTTGCCTGTACCATCAGAATCGCCAATCTTGAAGACAGTGCCGATTGGGCAACCATATTCACGAGCAACACCTTCCAAGCAAATGTAGTATTTGCGGCAATCTTCAGGGTGAGCATGTCTCGAGAATGAACCGGCATTGGCAAGTTCACCGGCGGCGGGACAACTGAAGCCATTGGCGACTTCTGTAAATACAATTTGAACGAATTAGTGTTTATGGTAATGAGAAGGAATTCTCTCGAGTTTACTGTACCTTCGTTTCTGCACTCTGGCACCTGATCGGCCCACATGCATACACGAGCATCACGATCGTAAGCAAGACCGGGCGAGCACTGGTATCTGGATGGTTCACCATTCCAACAATTCCAGAAGACATCGCATTTAGCCTCATCGGGGAAGATACCGTACAGGCGGGAGCAGTGGGGTGTGGAAATTGGAGGTTCTGTAAAAGAGCAAGAGGAATATTAATAAATAAATGTTTAATCTGAGAAGCTTTTATTTAAAAAGTTCGACTCCTATTAATTTTGAGTTTTATGAATTTTTTTAAGGAAATATAAAGAGATAAATTTAAGCTCAAGAGGTATGAAAGGACTTAGACTACTTTCAAAATTATGTTATAAATCTTTTTTATCAAATAGGAATGGGTCAATAAAGACGACCTTAGAAGATTCAGTTTCACTTTTGGCTGAGCCCGTTTTATGATTCTTGAATGTACACGTGATTATGCATGAATTTCTTATTAATCATTACAGCTCTTGAAAAGCTTTAAACTAAGAGCCATTTACTCAATGTCTAATTAAAATTGCCTTATTAATTTCTGACTAAGTTTTGGTTAAGCACCTAATCAGACATAAGGTAAACGGCGCTAAGGCTCAATAGGAGTCCTGGGAGCTTGAATTTATCATAGTTAGTAGTACTAGTTTGTAATCTTTGCAACGTTATAAATTTTACGCAAAGAAATATTTGATTAATAGCCCAGCCCTTCTGGCTGAAGTACACTTTAACTTTCCCTCTCGAGTATCAAGACACTTTCGACCTCTGTTTCTAAAGCCATGCAAAACGAATTTCGAACTACACGAGTCATTCCGTTGTTTATGCGAGGATTTTAACTCTCATTCCAGCACGTTTGACATATCGGACTCGCT
>JAPVRG010274115.1:0-10118 GCA_029783565.1 Rhagoletis cerasi
TTTATTAACGTATATGTCGCTTAGCCTTTTCAAGGAACATTTTTTGAGATCAGTTGCTAAAATTAGCAATAAAAAATAAAAACTAGAAATACCATCACAAAATTCATTTAAGACAAGAGAAAACAAAACCCAACATAAATCCAGTGTGAAAAAAATAATTTAAAATTAATTCGACTAGCATTTGTTACACACTTCAACATTATGCTCTCCACATATATTACTGCCGCATTTCGCGCATGTTGACTTACGTATGTTTCTGATACGGGAAAAATCGGCAAAGTTTTCTCTTTTTAATAGCTTCTTGTACATCTTGGCTCGATCCGGCTTCATTGTTATTCGAAGTTGTTAAAATTTTTATTTTGTCCTTCGTTGCCACTTTTAATGTAGGAACTTCCAAACGTTTATTTAACCAAGGTCTCACCAATTGTTTATGCAGTTCTTTCATATATTCTTTTCGATTTAAGGGCTTTTTGCCAGCTTTGTAGTTGTTGTAGCAATAGATTATATAGCTATTGATAGATGCCATATTCAAGATTCCATAAAACATGCACAAAGGCCATCTTTTCGTTTTTCTGCTACATGACATAACGCTGCACATTTGGTCAAAGGTGTCAACGGCGCCTTTGGATTGGTTGTAAAACTCCACCATGTGTGGTTTGTTTGTTACATTATTGATAGTTCCTTCTTCCCCGGCAGAGGATAGCATGTAAACCAATTTGTTAGGTTTTGGTTTATATGATAGCAGGGTTAACTCATTGTCATAACAAAACTTTGATGTTCCTACATTTCTGTCTTTTGAATTAAACATTTCCTTTGGAATTTCTTTTTTGTTTGAACGTAAGGTACCTAAAACTGTAAGATTGAACGGCTTACGAAGAAGTGACTTTGCTAGTGGGATGGGCGTAAACCAGTTGTCCATAGTTACATTGCGGTTAGAGCCATGAATAGTTCGCGTCAGCTCCTTCACAAAGTATTCACCAAGGGGCAAGCTATCGGAATTTGTACTTTTACCCTTGTAAGGGATTGCATCCAGCATATATTTGGAACCACTGTCACATAACATCACAATTTTTAGGCCATACTTAGCCGGTTTATTTGGTATGTACATTCTGAAAGAACATCTACCTCGAAATGCTAGAAGTTGCTCATCAATGGTGACGTATAAGCCGGCATTATAATTTTTTCGACAGTTCCCAATAAATATATCCCAAACTTTTCTTATAGGCGTAAACTTATCATGACTTATATATCTGAGTCTTTCAGATTTGTCATCAAACCGTAGACAGTATGTCAAAAATACGAATCTAGCTTTACTCATTGTCGTAACATACCTGTCGCCGGAAAAAGATTGATCAAACAATTCATTCACATTCAGGTGGTTATAAATGCCTTTATTTCATCTTTTTCAGTTTTTCTCTGAGCGGAACTGATATTTTCATAGTTATTCCCTTACTTTGACGCGTAGGCCCCTGTGGTTTGTGAACAATATTCATAGCTGCCTGCCTGGCTGCAGTTTTAGGTTTTTCAGTACTCCATACATGTTTCTTTTTACCACGGATCACTTTTGTAGTAAAGCCTACTATTTTTGAAGCCTTTGTTGGTTAACTTATGATTGCTTCATCCATTAATTGATCGTCGTCCTCTAAACCTTCTTCTGCTTGGTATTCGATTTCTGAATCAACCTGCTCATCCGAATCAATAGGCTCTTCCACTTCTAGAATGTCTTCGAAGTCACTACAATCAGAGTCTTCTATATCGCTTTCGTCACATTCTTCCAAAATTTTGTTTATAAAATCTTCAGTCAAACCTTTTTTGGAACTCATTTTTCATGCTATTATAAATATCCACCAATTAGCAATACCTTGATCTACAATATAATCTTTTTCAAAAATAAAGCTAAAAGTTACATTACCACTAATTGTTAGTCGATCCGACGTACAAGAGCTGAATATTTGCAATATCACCGTACACACTGCTGCTATGTGACCACTCACGACAAGATGACATCGGCTACTGAGAATACACGAGAGTTGCAAGTGATCGGTAAAGTGAATAACAAAATATTTTACAAAATGCTAGTGATGTTAGTCATTTCGACTAAAATTAGTGTTCTAGGGTTAAAGTTAGTTGGAGCTGTTCCCTTTTGAAAGCCCTTTGCTAGGCTAGGACTTTATCTAACACAGCTATAAGAGTTTCAAATTGTTCTGCGCTTGTATTTTTCATGTCTAAAATCTAAATAAATGCAGACACATAGACAATTATTAATTCACTTTAATTACAAACACGAAAAATAAAAAGAGAAGACAGGAGTTAAATGAAATATCTAACGATTGAATTTGACTGATGCTTAACGAGTCGTTCACATACATAGTACATACACATGTATATATTTTTACACATCATATTTCATAAGTTCCTGGTACTAACTGCTTTTTTTCATAAAAAAAAACAATTATACTTACAAATTTTCTTCCAGTCGTCAGTAAACACGGTGTCGGCAGAAATGGCGTTGTCGACAGCAACTTTGCTTAGCCAATACCAAAGATGTGACAATAGTTGTCAAGAGTTATCGATTTTAACAAGTCGTCGTCATTTAGTGACGACAACGCCAACCGTAATAGGGGGGATTATCAACTCGAACGACACAGCTTCTTTATCTAGATAGGATGTAATCCAACTAAGGAACTCAGAATGAAAGCATAAACCTTCCAGTTTGGCTATCAATATTTGGTGAGATACCCGATAGCCTTGGAAAAATCGGTGTAAATTGCATCAATTTGGAATCCCCTTTGAAAGGTTTCCAAACAGTCCTCCGTAAAAACTGCTAAATTAGTTGACGTAGATCTACCTGGAACAAACCCGTGTTGATTGGGCCATAACAAATGTTTGACAGCAAAGTATATTTTATCCTTAACTATGCACTCAAACAGCTTAGAGACAGTGGTAAGCTGAGAAATCGGCCTATAATTCACAATATCATTTTAATTGCCACTTTTAAGGATAGGGGTAATAAAAGTAAATTTCCAGTCATCAAGGAAAAATCCAGCAGACAAAGACGTGTTAAAAATGTGCCTCAGAGGCACAACCACTGAAGGGCAACTTTTAATTAAAATAACAGAGAGGCCATCTACATCAGTATTAGTGGATATTTTAAGCTGATGAATGCCATTAGCCACATCCTTGTATGTCAAACTTAATTTCCCAAAGTTGATAGGAGAATCTAAATTTGACAAGGGACGATCAGGAACAAAATCATTAGCAGAATTACCCGAAATAAAATTCGAAGAAAAAAATTCAGCAAAAAGATTAATAGCTTCGGAGATGGAGTTGACTGAGACCCCATTAAGCTGGACCGAAGCAGGTATATTCGAGCAATTTTCCCTTGATTTAATATAACTCCAGAAGAACTTAGGATTACATTTAATATTTGAGGTATACACAACTGCCTGGTTGCCAGGTTATCTGGTTAAAAATTATTATTCTCTGGTGTATTTTGTTGTTGTAAACTGAGTTAAAAATATAACCACATAACCAAATAACCTGATAACCAGGCAGGCGTGAACGCTCCAACTGTTTTCTACGTTACGAATATAATTTCTATATAAAGATTTATTGAGCTTGCTAAATTTAGCTCTGTACAACACATAACGCTCACGAAAAGTAGCATCATTAGAATGCATTTGCCTTTTGTAGAACTTATTCTTTAATATGCCTTGGCATGTAGTTAAAGTAATGACTTTATCGCATGAATATTCGTCGTATTATTATTTATTTCTTCTTAACTTTATGGCGAAAAACACCAAAACGACGAAGTAAAAGTTTTCCCTAAGCCATAATATAACATAAAGGGCTTGTAAGAACATTTAGGTCCTTTCCAATAAGATGGTAACTTTCAAGCTTGCCAGAGAGTATTTTGATGCCCTGCAATTGTTGTAGGCGTAACATTGTGTTGAATGTCAAGCAACTGTGTAGTCACGAACAAAGATGCCGATGAACAGGCTAAGAAAAATCCTCAACCGTCTTTGTGGGACCAGCACCAACCATTTAGTGGTCTCAATTGATCTTTTAGGAAACTTTCGATTTCTGAGGAAGAAGTGTGTGTTATAATCGTCATCTATACAAAAGGCACTGTTTACTTTAAAAATACCGTGACTTATTCTCAACTCGTTTGCTATGATAACTTCAAATTTTAAAACTTGTAATGTGGAAACTTTTGTTATAATAAGTGCATATGTACATACGTATATTAGAATCAATGTAGAACAACTAAAACATTACTCACTTGTCCATTTGTCTCCCTCAATTGACTCCAATCCCAAAAAACGATTAACCAATTCTCCATCTTTGATGTAGTGAATAGTTAAAAATAAATAAGTTGTGCACAAATATTCGTCGCTCCATACACCAGTAGTAAGGCCATAGCCCACATTACGTATCGACTTCAATTCAGTCTTCAATTTGGCTGCATAATCTGCATGCAATTTCGCCACATTTCTCGATATCGCTGCTGGTTGAGGCAATAGTTCCTCCATATCTACATGCGCTCCATGTTTCGCACCAGTAGCTATTAGACATTCAGCGAGTTTTTGCAGACCCGAGTCTTCAATCACATCAATGGGGCGACAGTTTTCGATGGTCCATTGTAAAACCAAACGCTCGACATTTTTCTTTGTTTCCTTATCAACCTGGACCATAGTTGGATTTGCGTTCCTCTCGCGTTCATCCATCAGACGTCGATAACAGTTATGTTTAACCAAATTTGAAGTACAGGTTCTATTGTATTTTAATATGCTGGAACATTTTCTACATGCGACAAGGGTTGTAAGCATCTCGCCAGTGCCGGTTTCGATTTGCCCAAATATTTCCCATATTCTGCTCCGACCTCTTTTAAGACTAACGGTATATACCTTTTTTAAAATTTTGCGCCTAATTTCCTCGAGAGACTCGGTTGTGACAAAGGAATCGTTTGTTGACTGAAAATACAAAAAAAAAAAGAATTAACCCACTAGAACTTGAAGTGAGATCTCCCAAAATGAGGAATACAAGACTACTCCATCTGACATGATTTTGCATCAGTAAACGAGATTTGGCGGTTTTGTACTCCATTGTTATTCACTAAGGACCAAAAAGCAATGTCTCCCAAGGAGAATAATAAAATAGTGCTCCCTAAGTCCTTATTTCGGAGTAATAAGTGAGATTTTTCGGTTTTGTGCTCCATTATTACTCGCTTCGGAACAAAGAGCAATGCCTTCCAAAGCGAATAATAAAAAGAGTGCTCCCTGGGTCCTTATTTCGGAGTAACAAACGAGATGTTTCGGTTTTGTGCTCCATTATTACAAGCTTCTTCAAAAATTAGGAGATATTCCAAAGCGACGAACCCATGAGTATTGCTTTGAAAATGAGTTCGGAGCAATCAGCACTCCAACTTAAAGAAACATTTTTGATTTTGGAAAAAGATATCATAAGAATCGAAAAATATAATAGAAAATATAAACGGGAAAGAAATTGATTATAATCGCTTAAATTTTTTCAGAATTATTTTATTCAATAAATGAAGTTTGCGAAAATATAAACGAAATTGAAAATACTCATTGAGAACATATTTTTAATTAAACTTTAATATTTATATTTTAATTATTTAAAAATTTTTTTTCTAAATTGTAAACATTTTTTTTTCAAAAACTCCAGTGTCACTACGCTTACAAAAAAATGAGATTAACTTTCGTCGAATACTTTAAGAAAAAATAATTTTTTAAAAAAAGATTGCTTAAAAATGTAATTGCTTATAAAAACTTTAAAAACTAAAATTTTTCAAAAAAATTCTCAGAACCCCTTTAAAATCTACAAACCTATCATCGCACAAATTTTCACGCAAAAATTCCAACTTGACTGAAATCCGAGGTCGAGTTGAGAAATTTTCACCCACGAATAAAGATATTTATTTACATAAATGGATTACATATGTATTTAATAAAACTGTTTTTAATCATTCAGGGTATTCGTTTAAACGCGTAAATGCCTCGTAACCATGTAAACCTAGTAAACTTACTTAATTTTGTATGGAAAATCGGTTTATTTACGAGGTTTACGCAGTTATGACGGATTTACGCGTTTAAACGAATAGGTACCCTGATTATCAAATGTTTTTCAGACAAATTTAGGAGCAGTCTTTCTTCACTCTTCAATGAGGTATTGCGAGTAAAGAAACAATAGGATTTTTTATAAATTTAAGAGGTTTACGGGATGACAATTATGGGAGTAGTCTATAATTGCTCATTTATATGCTTTGTGGGAGGTTTCTCGATGACTCTTTTATTATTAGTTTGGGGATGTTTTTTATGTGTCCTCCCTCATTGTTTGTTTAATAGGTTTCTAAACGTATTCATAATAAAATAGTATGCTAAAATAATTTTAAAGTGCTTAATTTAGCAGAAAAAAGTTATCACAGTGTCACAGAGAAGAAATTAAACTTTTCCTTGAGTTGTTAAAAAACTAGCACAACAAATTTGACAGCTAGTTATCCGAGATTTGACTGTGTAAATGGGGTGATTAACGAACGAACTTTGATTGAGATATTTATATGTAAACATACTTTAAGGAGCAATGGGGAGTAATCGTAAGCTCGTAAAGGGAGTTCTCATCGAGCAATCGAACGATGATTCCAAGTTCTACTGCGAAACACGGTTGCCACAGATGGTACATTTGTACCAAATCTGGTACATTATTTTCCGCTGGGTACATTGGTACATAGGTTCAAAATTTGGTACATTTTACCTAACGTATTTTACAAATAATAAATAATCTTAACAAGGAATTTCAATCCGAAAATGTAAGGCTGCCTTTTTTGTATGACAGAATTGAAACGTTTTTTAAAGTGGAAAATTAATTTCGCAAGATTTGTGAATATCTACAAGATTTTAACGTTAGCAACTTAATTGGTTATTTACCCTTCGATGACATATTTATTGGTTGTAAAGCTGGCAGTTTTTTAAAGTCTGATAAATTTACCGATGCGCAAACTCGTAGCATAAAGTTAAATATCCGCAAATTTGATATACATAGAACTTTTAAAGCAAATTCAAAAGCGATTTGATTTCGGAAGGGAAGATATTAAAAATTTAAGCATAATTATTCCTAGTAAAGTTATTTGCGAAAATGAAGTTACAATTCAGCCTTTACTTAATGAATTTTCACATTTTGTACCAGGTGATCCTGATAACATTTTAGGTCAATGGAGGCAGTTAGGTGAGACGAATTTATAAAAGGTGGTAGCAACATTAGAAAAACAACGATCTCATGTATTTTGTATAGCGGGTGGAATGCCAAAATCTCAATTCGCCGCAAAGTTTACATGTATTTTATTTTTGCTTTTAGCGGGTGCGCTGTCAAATCAGTAATCAAAAACAAAATACATGCAAAGCGAATGAAAAAAGAAGAGATCAGCTGATCAAGTAACACCACGTTGTATGAATTCACCTTGCAATTAGGGCTCGCAAAATGAGATTTCGAGAGTTGTACGGACATTCCAGATTCTGGAAAAAGTTTCTGCTATAAAGAATGGGCTTGGAGAATCCTGTTTTAAAGAACTCGTTACAGTTGTAAATGCTTTAATGTAATTGCCTCATAGCTCGGCAGCTGTGGAAAGAAAGTTTTTTGATCTCAGCCTTGTTAAAACTAAACTTAGAAATAAACTAGAAATGAAAATGCTAAATAATACATCGCTTGCGAAAGAACTAAATTAAAAGAAAACACAGGCCCACAGTGTTTGGTCAGCTAAAAATTATTTTTAAAACAATACATATGTATGTGTAATAATATGTAATAAAATGAAAGAAAATTATTTCAATTCGTATTTAAGTAATGGTTAAAAAAAAATACAAATGTAATTTATGTATAGTTTTTGTTTTTAAGTTTGATGCAAAAAAGTTGATTGTAATTAGTGTGTTTAGGCACGATTGCTAAGACCAGGCGCCTAAATGCATGCTATATAATGCTGCATGTGCACTTCTCAACTGCCATGTAATGCAACTTTCTTAAGTTATAATTTGATGGCAGTTCAAAGTATGCTCGACCTAGTCTGATGTATCCTCCGAACAATGCTTCAGGAGCTTTTTGCGGACTCTGCTTGTGCTTGGCTTTCAACCCTGAATTGGGGTGGTAATTGATGATTACTATTGGCCACTGTGCCTACCCATCATTTTTTGCTTGAATAAATATTTTTTTTTATATATAAATACATGCAAACATACTGGTCTCCCCTCTCACACAAAGTATATGTACTAAATGTCAGTGAACTCGAAAAAGAGGTTTAGTTGTTTGATCGGTACATTTTATTCTCATTTGGTACAATTTAAGCTAAAAACTGGTACAAAATAAAAATTGCTTGTGGCAACCGTGGCTGGTTGTGCTTGTTTCGTTTGCTTCACAGGCAATCGTAAGCGCACAACCTCCTCGTTTGAACTGAAGCTATCGACTGAATGGCTGAGTCGTTCGCTTTCGGCAAAAATATACTACCACATGCACAAATGTGATAATGTTAGTGCGCCCATCACTGGTTTAAGCTGAAATTAGCCAAGAACGCAGAACGTAAACGTTGTCCGTATACGCATAATTTTGTCGATTACTGGAGCCCGCAGCGAATACGAAGTAATGCTTACTACAGTGTTGCCACTCATCCATGCTATTTCATGAACTTACTTTTGCCAACTAAAATTTTTCGTGTTATAATAGATCGTAGCTAAATATAAACTACTTATTTTTCAACAGAAAACCTTATTCTTTAGTAAATTGCAAATATTTTAAGCGTATTTTTAATAGGAAATTATAATTTTTTTACCATCTGCAAAACTGACGAACTGGCAACCATCTATAGAAGGAAGAAATCAGCAGCCGGATTCCAACATTCGCTATTGCTAATTTTGGTCGCTAAAAATCTCTAAAATAATAGTAGGCCCCAGATTCAGCTGATTGCACATTGCAGCTGTTAATTTTGTATGTTGTATAGTTTCAGGCCACTCTGCTTTTCATTTAGAGAATTTTGGCGATGAAAATTTAGCGTAGCGATTGTCAGAATCCCGCTGCAGCTGACACGGGAAAATCTAAATTCCGCAGATTTCTGCGCTACAGGCTACAACTACAGAAAAATTCTGCATTGTTGAGTTTTCATTTACATGGCGCTCTGGTAAGATAGATCGTGTCAGCTGACTCGGGTTTACGTACATCTGCGTTTACGTTCTTGGCTAATTTCAGCTTTAAAGCCAGAGGCTCTCCCAATGAAAGTGGAATATGTGTTGGATACTGGCTGTGACAATGGTGACATTGCGGTCAAGTTCATCCAAAATGCGTTCGCAAAGTACTTTAATTTTTTTATGTCGGTGTTCGTAAGGAGCAACATCTGTACTTTTGATTTCACAAACCTCAATATTCCTCTCAAGATTCATCAACACATTCTGTGAATATTTATTTGATAATAATTTTTATACCCGAGCGCACTGTGTGCACAAGGGTATTATAACTTTGTTCACATAACGGTTGTTTGTAACAGCCTAAAGGAATCGAGAACGATATAGACATATATATACCAAAATGCTCAGAATGAAAAGAGAAATCGATTAAGCCATGTCAGTCTGTCCGTCCGTCCGCACGATAACTCGAGTAAAACTTGAGCTATCTCAATGAAACTTGGTACGCATACTTATATTGGGATAGGGACGGATGGTATTGAAAATGGGCGAAATCGGACAATAACCACGCCCACCTCCCATATAACGGTAGTTGGCAGAAATACAAAAACTGCGATATTTTAGTAACTACTGAAGCTTATTGACTCAAAATTGATACATACAATGATATATTAAAGAGTAATAAGAATATTATAAATTTTGGAAAAAGGGGCGTAGCCACGCCCACTTATGGATTTATACATATATCTCGGTAACCGCTCTACCGATTTCAACCAAACTTGGCACAGGTATTACTCTTGGCCCAGTATAGGAAATGGCCGAAAATTTTTGAAATCGCGCAATAACCACGCCCACCTCCCATATAACGGTAATTTTCAGAAATACATAAACTGCGATATTTCAGTAACTACTGAAGCTTATTGACTCAAAATTGAT
>JAPVRG010274132.1:0-10394 GCA_029783565.1 Rhagoletis cerasi
TAATATTCATAAATGGGATTTTCGAATTTTAAAATGGGATAAACAGGGCGTTTTTCCGAACAGAATGGGATTTTTGGAGCTTTGCGGTTGGCAACAGTGTTCACTTACCATAAATCCACCGAATACACATACATGTGTATGTACATATGTATATCAGGGTGCCCAGATTGGGCAATTCTTATTTTTGGATTTTTGAAGGTAAAAGTTTAGGAAATCGCCTTCAAATACATTTTTTATGCGCTTATACAAAACTACTACATATTATATTCATAGAGATTTTATGGATTGGTTTTAGCAAGTCATATAATAATAATATAATAGATTGGCGCTTACACATATCTTAGTGTTTGGCCGAGCTTCTCGACAAAGGGGAGGGACCTACAGTTTTACGCCGACTCCGAACGGCGATTGTATTTTTATGAGAAGCTTTTTCATGGCAAAGTACCCTCGGAGGTTTGCCATTGCCTGCCGAGGGGCGACCGCTGTTAAGAAAAAACCTTTTTTCTAAATTTTTTTGCGATGTTGCTTTGGCCAGGGCTTGAACCCAGGCCTGCGGAGCGGAAGCGCGCACTGCTTACCACTACACCACAGCGGCCAAGTCATATAGCAATGATATTTATTTAATGAAAGTCTTCGACAGTTTGAATTAATTCCGTTCATTTCATACTGTGAGACATTGGAAAGCCTTAATTCAATAGTTCGACTAAAATGTTATATGAGAGCTAATATTTAGTTTCTCCAGCACAAGGTTTCCAGTATCAAACAATATGTTATCTAGGTTGAATAGCTCAATATATGTCAGCAATACAAAAGTAAATGATGCGGACAGTATAGATGATTTTCAAGAAATTGTGGAAATAAGTAGCTGATCTCGCCTTATTCGCGCTTAAAAAAAGATTGTGCGATTAATCCATTAAACAGTTATAATAAATTTATGAATTGCACGGTCCTGTCGCCAACTGTGTTAGTACAAATATTTTATGAAAGTATGCGTATTTTTAAAGAAAATTGTTTGTGCAACAGTACTATACAAGTGATTTGTGTTTAAAAACATTACTACTTTGGAGGTATTATGTTCTTTTTTGGTTTTAAAAACTATACTTTAAGAAGATCTCATAAAATTAAATATTTGTTAAGTTGATTTTATGAATTTCATTTAAAAAAAGGGCGATCCTGGGCGATTTGTTTTTCAGAGATTGCGCTTTTTTTTAATAGTCTGGATACTCTGATGTACATACCTACATATTTACATACATACATATGTACATTCAGAGCAGTTGTTGAACGAAAATTGTGATGGGTCGGGACGCGCGACATGTCTGGCTTGTCAACCGAAATGTCAAGTTGTTTTGAGCCAAAATCCATTTAACGTCCGCTTTGTGAATTACCAGCTCACTATCACGCATATGGTATTGCAATGACGGATGCAGGGTTCCAAAACTTGCAAAAATTCGCGACGCAGCCAAAGCACTGCTTTGATTTTCACGACGGCACGAGATATGTACTTCTGTGTGCAGGTATTTTATTTGCGCGCGATTTGCAGCGAATGCGACGCATGCAAATGCATTTGAAATAAAATGTGGTCAAAACTGTGTACAATGATAAACTGGCCAGTCAGCCAGTCGGCCGATCGGACAAGTGCCTGTGCTGGCAGCAGAAACGGTTATTGCTTATTGATGCACATACTTCCACGCATATTTTTTTTGTCTTTCACATTTTCAATATTTTCCATTACTATAGTGTGTGCAATGTACTGCATACACCTTGATTTTATTTCTTTCTAAAGTTGTCAATAGTGATCGATGTGACCGCCGCGCGCTGCCGGTTTTCATGGTGATCGCCGCACAGCTATTTGCAACGATACGTGTTTTTCGGACGTCTGGCTAGTGACGGCGGCTAGTCGTTTCTTTTTTTCATATTTGTCAAAGTGAATTTGAAAGCAAACTGGATATAAATATTTATTTGCGCCATTGCATGTGCAGCTATGCAAGACTAAACGTACCTAACCTTAAATATACGCTGTATGCCCACATATGTACATATGTATAAGGGCCGATTTCTGATGAAAAAGTTAAACGGCACTTAAGTTTAATTATGGATTGTTACTTAGATGTCATTTGGCTTTCGTTGGGTTTCAGACCACTTTCATTTAAGATTAACAATTGGAGGGGTTAAAATCATAAGGGTCTGACATTTTTTGAAAATATAAGTTATACCCATATTTGTATAGTTAAATATAGTGTTTATTTGGCGACAAAGAGATCCAAGTCATTTCGGACATTGTAGTGCCATCTATTTGCCGGGCAAGAATCATTTCAAATGCATTTACCCAGAATTTACAATAAGTAATCAACTTTAACCTTAATTATCACAAAACAATAACAGACCTACTTAGATCCTTTTGATTCTAACCCCTTCAATTGTTAACAAACAGATGGCGCCCTGTTGCTTGTTCCTTGAAATTGTTGATTTTGTTTTTTTGTTTACCTTTTGCATTGAACAGCTGATTGCTGCAAAGAACTTCTCTTATTGATGTTTGGTACAAACCCAGGGTTGCATTTCTCATATTTAAATAGCCAAAATTGTGCATTTAAGTACAGTTTAAATATGTGATCTGAAAATGAATTTTTGCAGTTAATCAACAATCTTTACTTAAATAGCTCATCGGAAATTGGCCCTAAGAATGGTCATGTGCCTGTAAAATTGCCCTGGTGAGCGCAAAGTGGCGTTTGGAGGATTGCAAGCATTTAACTCCAATTGAAAGTTTTCATCTATTGTCCAGAAGTATCTTTCGGTGTGCAAGGTTTTCAAGGTGAAACCTCCACGGGTGCTGCGACCACCAGAGTATAAGAGAGAAATGATTATTTGGAAAAAATCCCTTTTGCATTGGCAATAGCCTATGACTAAGAAAAAACTTAATGGCCCGTCAGAATGGGTACTTTGCGTACGTTTTGCTCAATGATGAAACTGACAGTTGAGCAGACTGTGTGTATAGGCGGCGGTATTGGTGAAGCTTACGCTCCCCACCAAAATTTATCCAAATCGGTCGAGAGGGGTATCAAACGAAGCGTATTTATTGTTATTTATTTTTTTTTTTGAATGTATGTTTGCAATAATTCCTTAGCAAGAAATACGATTATAGCAAATTTTTAGAAAATCTACCGAACTCGGTATAATTAATGTACTTGACACAAAAAAGCAAGATGCGGAAAATGTTAAATCACGCCAACTTTTCATATGAAAACTTCGAAATTTAGAAACGGTAATTTACTCAAAATTGATACTCACAACAATCTCTTAATAATAAATAAAATTTTTATGGACCCTTGGAAAAGTTTAAGTTTATCTCTGTAACCGCTTTATCGATTTTTCAAACACAGTTAAATTATTTCTTTAAATCTAACTGAGCATATTATAGAAAATGTTTGAAATAGAAAAAAAACACCCCGGTTTACCGCCCGGCCGCTGTGGTGTAGTGGTAAGCAGTGCGCGATTCCACACCGCAGGGCCTGGGTTCAAGCCCTGGTTAAAGCAACATCCCAAAAAATTTAGAAAAAAGGGTTTTTCTTAACAGCGGTCGCCACTCTGCAGGCAATGGCAAACATCCGAATGTATTTCTGCCATAATACATAAGAATACAATCGCCGTTCGGAGTCGACGTAGAACTGTAGGTCCCTCCCCTTTATATGACAACATCAAGGCGCACGCCACAAATCAGAGGAGAAGCTCAGCGAAACATTAACATATGTGTAAACGACAATCTATTATTATTATTATTATTATTATTATTATTATTATTATTATTATTATTATTATTATTATTATTATTATTATTATTATTATTATTATTATTATTGTTTATCACGTAACGGTAGGTTTAAAAATCATAAACTTAGACTTCTTTACTTGGCTTAGACTTCTTACTTGTTCTATGTAAATTTTTCTTATAAGGATTAAACAATTTTCAGTCAGTTATTTCTTGAGCAACACATGTATTTCCCACAACACTCTGCACCTATCACTTACTTAATTCCTGCTTTAAGATCTAAGATCTAAAAAAAATTGTGCTGTACCCGCCAAGGACAGAGGATGAGGTAAGCCTGCCCACATTCGTTGGGAATACATAGTGCTGTTGCTGATTGGCGCCACTTAGCGCGATGAGAAACGATTTGCACGCTTGTTAAATGCGGAAGACATCAAATCGCTCGATATGTGGCGAATAGGACAGCAGTGAACTCTCACGGTCTTTACTGAGGCGTGTCTAATCTACCCTGAAGTAGGAAAACCACCCATCCATCACATTTTAAAACGTCCTAAATATATTTATTTTTAAAACTTGGTACCAATATAAAAATGTGCTGTTTCTATCAACCATCTTCATGAAATCTTGAATATTTGAGCTCTGCATATGTAAACAAAAACAGATCTCATTAAAATTTCCTTAAGAAGTTTATCACTTTAGTTATACAATTTTTTTCAGACAAACAGTAACATCCCTGCAGTGAAAAATTATCAATTGTTAAAAATAACCAACTTTTAGTTAGCTTTTTGGCGAGATTTCTATAAATACTTCACTTTTAATTAGCTACGACAAAACCAACTTAAAATGGGTTGTAAAGTCATGCAGGAGTCATGTAGACGTAATCAGAAGTTTACTTTCATTCAACAAGTTGCTCTTTAAATATCCTCATACAAAAAATACTTTGAATACACCTTTTTCCTGCACTTCACAGATGCTTTTTCGAATTCAGGACAAATAAAAAGAAGATCGAAATTTTATATTATCATTTTGATGTTATGTCTGACGGAATTCGAATGTGGGCCACCTCAGCAGAATACGTATATAAACAAATAAAAAAATGTATAATAATAAAGAAAGTAAATAAATAAACATGTAAAAAATTGAAAAATATTTTTTTCTTATTGATATTTTATGTCCAAAAGTAGTTAGTTACAAGTTAGTTTACATCTAATGCAGAGGTATCCAGGACTGACTTTTTTGCGGCCATCGCCCCACAAAAGTAGTTAGCTTTTTTCGAACAAAATATACAGTTAATAGTTACCACTAGTGTTCGCGTATACAGACTAAAGTTAGGTATAAGCTAACGTCACTCCCTGAAGGGATAGGTCAGTGAGAGTAAAACCTCCGCCACCGACGCTGTTGATAAAATAAGAATTCTTATTTTGGAGAAAAAAGAACTCGAATTATAGGAATCCAACAGTTGTATTTGTTAGTTATTATGATTACCGCCACCTTCTTTGGGTGAGCATATGAAAACAATAATAATATATATAAGCAGAATATAGTTTAAAAAAACTAAAAAACACGCTTGCAGCAGCTGCCAGAAGAGAGTTACAAACAAACAAGCAAGCAAGCAAGGAAGCAAGCAAGCAAGCAAACAAACATACAAGTGAAACTAATAGAAGCGTGTTAATTACAGTATAAAGATCAGTTATGGGTGAATTTTAAATACTTACCTCGGCCAACATCCAAACAAAATAATGATATTTCCTTTGAGAATCAGATCGAAATATGATATTTCCTCGAATACGCGACACATTTTTCTTTGTTTTTTGTTTTTTTAAATGGCTTTTAGTTTTTTTCACTTTCTGTGAAATAATCTATTGTGGAAATACCATTTTTTAAGTAAACACTCCCCAACTAATTTATTTATGTCTTAGCTTATGTATGTATGCATATACTTGTACATACATATGTCGTTCCGTTTCCTTTGTTCAGTATAGTTTGCCATTTCCTTGCGCTAACATAGATAAATCTTACATGTATATGAGTGCTAAATATTTTACTAACACCAGGAACTAGTGGAATATTTTTCCAACCTTCATTAATATTTATTGAGAAGGTTGAATTTGGGAACACTTTTTTATGAATTTTAAACACTGCTCAAAAATATGCACTGCTTAGAATATTCTGTAGACCTTAAGAATACTCCTAATACCTTTTTTTTTCTTGAAAATACTATTTAACGACATCCAGTATAAGGTCATCCAAAAAACATATGAGAAGTGTCTAATCAATAGATATTTTAAGTCTTGTATTTTGACTAATATTATCCATAAGATTAGCTGCA
Source organism: Rhagoletis cerasi (assembly GCA_029783565.1). NCBI lineage: Eukaryota > Metazoa > Arthropoda > Insecta > Diptera > Tephritidae > Rhagoletis > Rhagoletis cerasi. The sequence goes on from JAPVRG010274132.1 coordinate 6,093, forward strand.
TATGTATGTATGTACATCTAAAAACCGCTTATGTATATACGCTTATATCATTTCTAACTAAACTGATATGACCTTTTATTTAAAATGCCCAAATTTGGTTACAGCGACAAATAGCGATATTTCCGGTATTATGGAAATACATATGTGTGTACGTATGTTTCATCTTTTTATTAGACACTCCTCATACTTAAACATATTATTGAGGCAAATTTGTATACAAAATTCATTTAAATATACGTAGATGTTCTTAATTAAATGATTGGTACGTTCGTTTAAAATCTCTAGTAAAAAACATCCCACAGCAAAATTCCGGCGAAATATCATCTGTTCTCTCATAAGAGAAAAATATCCAGAATAGTACGCGAACAGAAAATTTGCAGAAAATTGCAAGTTGACGAACAGCTGATAGAATATTTGTTTACATTCAAAAGTTTAAAATTTAAAACGTACGAAAACTCATCACAAAGTGTTATCATGACCCAGTTTATTGATTAAACTAATAACTACTTAGTTCTTACAAGTTTAATTAGTCGCATTTTATCATTTTTAACTTCCAAACCATCAAATTCAGTTTTGTGATTTGCGTAAATTCCTACCAGTTGTTTTTGATCAGCTGTTTTCTTGTTGGCAAATTGCTGTTGGCAAAAGTTTTCGAGAAGAAACTATCAGCCTCCCCTCAAAAGGAAACGTCACTTTGCTCTCTCAATTTCCTGTACTTTGCAAGTTTTTTGCGTATGCGAACGCAAAAACCTGATAGTTTTTGATAACTTTCAATAATTAACAGATACGCGAACGCAATTGGTGTAGGACAGTTTCAGCTTGTTCTTTCAAACAAATTTGAAGTATGTATTGTATTGTAGAGTTATCGATACATAATATGTACATATGTATGTCATTGTTTTTAGTAGTGGACTTCGAAATGAGCGTGTTTTTCATTTATTTCCAAAATTACTGCGAAGCCTCACAAGCCCGCTTGGTGATCCAGCCTTGTAAAAGTACCCAGTTGGCATTTGCGAAAGTGCTTCTCGAAAAGGGCCTTCTCATAGGGCTTCTCATGGAAGGCTTAAGACAGGGTGATGTAGCCTTGCAATTCAATAAAAAAAAAATTTAATAAACATCACCCTGCAAATGCCCCAATCGCTTGGTCTGGCCTTGATTCAAACTGAACATTTGAACACGCATTTACATGCGTGGCTGTAGCTGAATGCGCAGAGATGCTTGCCACTATTTGTTAGCTTCCAGGAGGGCGCGGGTTCGAATTCCGTCAGAGGCAACGTGGTTATAAAATAATAAAATGTTTTTTTTGTGTTTCCGAAATCTGAAAAAGCATCTGTGAAGTGCAGGATGCAATCGTACTCCAACGAAAAAATTGGACTATGGAAGGGCTTATGGAAGGCCACATGGAAGCCCTACCCACATAAAGGAAAAGTAAGGCCTTGACAAGTGGGACATCTCATACAAAAAAGAATGAGAGGCAGAAGGACTTCTGTCTGCCAATAGAAGCACTAGAAGCGTTTCTAGAAGTGGTCTCAGGCCCTTCTTTTGCCTACTGGGTATACACATCCATATGCGTATATAACCGTATGTGTGTTTGTGCACGTTAGAATTTGTTTGGTGAGCAAGAATTCCAATTGATTGAGTGCCAAAGGTGTTTCACTATTATATACTTTACATTGTGCGGTCAGCTCATCCTTTCCAGTCTAGTCGCTGCTGCGAGCTCTTAGCGCTATGAAGTGGCATTTTCAGAAGTGACTAAAAGGCTAGCTGCCTACTGTGCAATGTAAAAGAAAAATAATAAAACTCGACTACTTATCTATATAATAGATCTATGTACGATACGTGTTATAAGTACACACAGTTCTTTACAACCTTTATCCTAAATTAACTACATACATACATATATACTACTTACCCTGCAAAAAATGCTATGAGTCCGGGATGTGTCCGGGATGAGTCGCAAAGGAGCATGCGACTAATGCAACTTTGCATCCCTTTGTATGGACTGAACTGCTCCCTTTTGTTCGAGCATGTCCTATGAAGAGACCAATTGTTCCCTTTTATACCCGAACGGGTATAAAAAGCGACTAGTCGCTTTTAAAAAATAAAAATAAAAATTGCGCCAGCTGCGATTCGAACCAAGGTCCGCTGGATTGCTAGGCGTATACTCACTCTACATGCCAACGCCGCACATGAAATTTCGTTGGCTAAGTGCCTACATATCATTCATTCGATAATTGTGCCCGTTAGAGATCGTCGCCTGGGTAAAAGATTGTCGTATGTTATTCACGTTTCCTATGCGCTTACGACAATCTTTTACAAAGGCGACGAGATGAGTTGGGGACTAATTCATCTCCAATTATACCCGTAAGGGATGAGTCGAGCCTAATTGATCTACAATGATACCCGTTTGAGACTACTTCTGACTAATTGATGCCCAATTGCACCCGATTGAGACTAATCCGGGACACCTCTCTTTAGAGATTAGTCGCACAATTTTTTGCAGGGTAGTGTGTGGTTGTGCATAAGCAGTGTTTGCTTTCTACTTGTGTCTGGCAATTTGAGTGTAATTTAGCGTACTTACTCTGTCATATGGTAGTTTCAGGCTATGCCATCCGCCATCCGCCATCTCCGCAATCTACTCATACACATATACATAGTTATACCCTCGAGTGCCTGTCCACAACACCGCCCTAAAGTATGCCTCCTTTAATTTGTCGTCAACCATCTGGCCATTCACTGAAATTGTTTAAAGCCACAGGTTTTTTGTGTTTTACATACAACTTGCATTGTTTTGCTAACCGAATCGAAGCGCCAATCACAAAATCATTTTATTTATTTGGTAATTAGTATAATATGGTATATATGTACATATATCCGGGGTTTTTTAAGACCAATTTGCCTTAAACTGCTCTTCCATCCGCAAATATATCGCTTATACTGCTCCTGGATGTCCTATCTTGTTGAGATACTTTATCCGACTGCCATACAATTTGATAATTTATAGAATTGAACGCCTCGGAGGCTACGGACACCAATAGCAAACCCCATCCTACACCAATACTTGTTCGCATACCAAGAGTCAACTGTCATACCATCCCATTCGCTCGGATGCGCTCCGAGTGCGTTCGATGGAAAATGAGATGAGGTTATTCGAACGGCTCATCGATAATACGCAGGAAAATTGCACTCAACTGAAAGCGTAAATTTCCTCTCGCACTTCAATCTCGCCGATAGAGTTAAATTCCAATTGTATTTGTTTAAAATTATGTAGCAGCACTGGCCTTAAGTAGTTAGTCAGCTACGAATTCGCCACTAAAAGTTAATACTCACAATTATATTTCCAATGTAACTTTTTTACTTATGTATGTACTTACTGTTACCCATTGTCGAATTCTCGTAATTTCCACTCATATGAGCATACACATATAAATAAATATATGAGTGCGTACGAGTATACCTGTCCGCCCTTTGTTTGTGTAGACTCATAGCCTCCCACGCACGCGACACCACGACAGACCTCCCCCCGGAGTGGTTCATTTGAATTTGATTACCAACCAATCCTCCGCCAACTCTCCAGTTCTCCAAACACGAAGCAATTTGTCTCTCTTTCGGTCAGCAAGCCTCCCTCACCGAACGCGCTTCAGGCTACAGAACCCTGTGTGTAACGTTGGCAACTTGGGTGCGGTACATTGGAATTGCAGACGTGTTCTCATCGAAAAACATATGCACATACTTTGTATGGATATATATGTACGTGTACTTACGTCTTTATTTGCACGTTGTGATGTATGTACATATGTACATTGTGCATGTGTAGGTGCATGCGTACATTAATAAGCTCCAGGAGCGTACTAAATAGTGCCAGAAAACCGTTCACTGGAGCAGAGTGAGTTATATCGAACGCTTATGATTCTTATACTATATATAAGATATCGCTCTATGGAGATCTGGCAAAAGGGGATCTGGCGTTGGGATGAATCGGAAAAGGGTAGGTGGACTCATAAGCTTATTCCATGCATTAAAAACTGGGTGGAAAGAGCCCACGGAGCCCACTACTTAACACAGTTTCTTTCGGGACATGGCCCCTACCGAGAGTATCTAAAAAAATTTGGGCATGGAGATTCCCCACACTGTCCGACTTGCACAGGCCTTACTGAAAACGCGGAACACATAGTATTCTTTTGCCCTCGCTATGCCCCTGAACCCCGAAATATACTGCAGAGTAGCAACATTGTAGACTACATGTTAAAGTCAGCAGAGAACTGGCATAAAATGTGCGCACATATCTCTAGAATTATTAAA
>JAPVRG010274149.1:0-14717 GCA_029783565.1 Rhagoletis cerasi
GTTTGCGTGTATGTGTGTATGCAGTTTGCCATTGAACAGTGCTTCGTTCGTCTCGCCACGCATGTATGCATGTGCATATGTCTGCATGTATGCTTCACATAAATTCGATTATGGGCGAGTTTTACCTGCAGCCATGAAATTTCATTACAAATTCAATTGGCATTGAGGCGTTTAATTGTACAAACGTATTGACTGATTCCGCACTCAGTGAAAATTTAAAATTATAATTTGTGTACATGTGAATTTAATTTAATTGAGCAAGCTGTGGAATAAAATGTTAATTTTGCTTTACCTGGACTTGACGTTGCAAACATTATAAGGCAAAATTAATCGTGCAATTAAATACAGGTATAAGATGCTAGTACCAGGTTGGCCGAGCTTTGCTAGGAGTGTATATACTTTTAAAAGTTTTCAAGGTTTGGGTACAAAATAATGGTAATTTGGATAGCTTTAATTTATAAATATTTTTCTACGTAATATTGGCAATGGAATTTATTATTTAACACATACACATGTCTACATGTATACATGTAAGCCTTTAAATATAAACCACACAAGCATGTATGGTGATAAAATTTGTTTATCAATGCGTTGATATTTTACCCTAAGTATTCAGCGAAACAAAATGAAAATAAAAAACTTTAAAAAAATATGTTGATGAGCAAATTTTTAGCATATTTTAGACTACGCAGCGCCTCAGAATTTTATAAAAAGAATATTTTGGAAATAAATTTAAAAAGTTTCAGCTTAATAGATTTACACCTATATTCATAAAAAAAAAGAAGACTGTAAATGCTTTATAAATCGAAAATTTGTATGAAAATTTCACTTTGTATGGACCTCTTTAAACCAACTTTTCTTTTATGAATACGGCCATAAACAAATATCTTACATAAAAATTAGGTGGCAACCCTACTTAGAACATTTATTGAGTGTATACGTGTGTACATACTGTATATACAAACATACAAAAAATACTTTTTAAAATTCATAAGATAAAAATTTGTATTACAAAAAAAAAGAAACGTGGCGACCCTCATGGAAAACATTTCTGAATTAAATTTCTCAAAAATACCTTTCATTTGATATCCATATTAAATTGTTTTAGCTAAATTTTGTAAAATGGGAAATAAGTGGCAGCCTTGCACTAAGGATAACAGTTACTATATAGGCAAAAAATTGTTTAAAAGCTTTCTTTAAGTACCCATATATATTAATATTTTGTCTTAATTCTCTTAACAAAAAATTAAATAAATATATCTGAATTGAGGATTTCTAAAATACTTTCCATTTAATACCCATATTAGAGTGTTTTATTTTATTTGTAACGAATTTCAAATAGGTGGCAACCTTATGCGAATATTCTCGGAGATAACACCTATTTAGATAAACTTAGAATTCAAAAGATTATCTGAATACAAATTTTCGTCAAAATCGTTAGAGCCGTTTCCGAGAAACCTATGGATATATATATATATATATATTTATATACAAGAATTGCTCGTTTAAAGTAATAAGATTTATATAATATTTGTGTATGCCTTATGGCACATTTGAACATGAAAATAAACTAAGTTAAGAGATTTTTTAAAACTTTTTTTTTGAGATGATGTCGTAGTTATCAGTGTACATATGTATATAAACACTACTTTGTCAGTTAAGATATTAAGATATCTTCTAATTTGGCTGATTCTTATAAGAGTAATCGTATCAACCTTTTTTATTGTACGATTTTTCAGAGCACACAGTGTTTTTTTAAGCAGATGACCATTCTATTTTGCTCAGTACATGATGGGCTTTATCGCTTTTGGAGAAGTTGAAATATGTACACTCATGCACAAAAGAATAAATGCAAAATTGCAACTTACATTTATTTATTTATTTTTAATGATCTTTATTTAAAATATAGTTCGATCCATAACAGAAACCACATAAATAAAAGTTCCAAAGCTTGCACAAAGTTCACAAAAATTAACCAAATTTCAAGAAATTTTCATCAAAAAGTGCTAGTTTCAATTCGCTAGAGATTACCGTTGATTTTTTAGAATTTTTTTTGTCGAGGGTTTTGCGCATTATCTTCCATATAATGTCGCTTACGTTTATTGGAGGTAATGGCTCGATTTAATTCCTACAACAATTGTTTTGGTATGTAGCAATTGATAGCATATTAATTTTTATTTTATTTTTCGTGCAAGTATTTCTAGCTGTTAACAAAGAAAAAGTGGTGTTAGTGTGTGAACCATCACATTTACAAAAAAAAGCTATAAATACACTTTTGATAGGAAATTTTACGACAAACGAAAAAAGCTCGATAGATGTTACCATTCTTGAGGTAATTAAAAAAAAACCTAACATTAAAATGTATTCTAGATTGTTCTAACAAAAGATGCTTTGCATATTTTTCAGTTATATTTTCAAAATTGTATGTTTGCTGGTATAGAATCCGATAAAAAAAAAGTTGGATGGTCTGATGCGGTTCCTCAATCCACTGATTTTTAGTCTCTGATGAGTGATATATTTATCAAGTTAACATCAATAAAATACTTTCAAAGACAATATACTTGACGTGAAGTCTTCGCGACAGACCAGGAAACAATTCTGAAGGGTATCGAATTATTTCTTTGCATATGTACATGCTTCATGCCCCCTTGATATATCGAAATTATTTTTAGCCTATAACTATTCCGGGAAGGTCTGCCGCTCTTGAGCTTTGCGAGCAGAAAAAAAGGGCTTTTGAAATAAATATTAGTATAGATGTGCCTATTGTACTAATAAAACGACAGCTAATGAAATCGTTGTATAAATCCATCGAATAGCTAACCCTTCTAGTCTAGTTTGATTAATTTTGTCTGTTTTTACTATACAATAGCAGATATTTTAAAGGAAAGTGCAATAATTTAAGGAAAAATTGCGGTTTTGCTTTTATACCACTTCTTTTGTGAAAAATCGATTTGTAAAAGTCGAAATGCATTATCACCTGTTGCACAGTGATGGTACATACTTTTTTGGATAATCTCCACTCACCAAAAAAGAAATCCCTACTTTTCCCTACGCTTATTAAAATTTTTCTACACAAATTCTCTAAATACCTAATAATTCCTTATAACTGGCTGGCCAAAAAACTCAATACATTCACATTTTTTTACTAACATAATTACATTTTCGAGCTTGTAGAGCTACTTGCAAGGCTACTGGCAACGAAATTTCAAAGACAGTAAATTTTGACACATGCTACAAGTAAATGTTAAAAATGTCAACCCTGCGTAAGAATTGCAACATTAGGTTTGTCCCTGTTCCTCTTGAGTAACGACACAACTCAAAACAAGAAAAACCTTAATCCTGTTAAGGGAATCATGTCTCTAATCCATGTATAACCCTAACCAAAGTAAGGATTACTGAAGTAAGCAATAAGTATTAAACATGGAGTTGTGTCGTTATTCCAGATATGTATATATACATAAATAAACAAAAACAGTACATTTCATTTCACTTTAATATTTAATAATTTTATTATATTAACGGCTGTATGTTTGTACAAAGAGTAAGAGAGTATTTCGATCAGTTCTGTTTTAACTAAGGCTAGCTTATTTAGGTACAATCACGTTTTTAACTAAGATCACATTAGTTCATTTGGTTAAGAAAAACTAAACAATACAGATGAACATGTACAGTCAGCGTCAAAAATATGCATACCCTGACGTTTTGACGGTTTTATTTATGTATATATAGTTATATTCAAAAACCATAAGAATTTGTTTTCCAATTTCCCACCGAACTCGAAAAAATGCAAGAAATACTAAGAAATCATTATTGTTATTTTAAAATTTTCAATTCGATATCTTATAAAAATTTTGAGTACAATAACGTGCAAGTTTCAAGCCCCTAAAAATTACTGTTGATTTTTGAGAACTTTTTTTCGTCGCGGGTGTTCCGTATTTTCTTTCATATAAAAATAGATTTTGTTCTTGCGTTATATGGAACATATCTATTCTTGGTAACAAGTTGCCATATAAACTGATCTACATATATGCATTCTAAGCGAAAAAAATGTGCATACAAATTTCAATTTTTCGAAAAAACCCTACATTTCAGGAATTTTTAAAAATCTGTCCTTTTCCCCAAACTCAGTTTTTCGACTTTTTTCGACTAAACTCCCTAAGTGTGGGGAATTTTCCCTACGTGTACCATCACTGCTGTTACATCTATTTGCCTTTTATCATATAATAAGCCGCTAACATTCTCTTATGCCCATATCAACCTTATTTTTAGTACTGTGGTAATTTACCTTTGATTTAGATGGTGTTTTAGGCGAAAGTACATACATTTTTACCTATGTGCATAGATGCTGTTTTAACCAACTTTAACATAGCTTCCCTCAGTGTCATTGTGGGACTTCTCTGAAAAATCTCGTTATAGATGTTCACTGGTATGTGCTGACTCCTCAGATCCTTTCGGGGATCAATATTAAACACCTACCATACTTCGTTCTGATGGTTTTATTTATTTTGTCGCATTTTCGCATATCTTAGAGATAAAAAAGGCTACAAATAATTTTTTGAACGCGAAACTAATATTTAATGGGGCGATTTTCAACTAAAAAACTGGAAACAGACTAGAAATTCAGTGAAAATTTCTATCCACCTATGCAACAGGCAAAACTATCAGAATTCAGTGTATAGGATTTATTTATTATTTATGATTATTTCCTTTCCAGTTCTCATTTTCCCGGTTTATTCATTTTCTAAAATAAGTTGAACAATTTTATTTAAGCACACAGTTCTTTATTCTTAATTTAAATCAATTCAGCAATTGAACACAATTTTGCAAACTTTTTTAAGAAAGTCTAAGCACCCATTTTTTATGGGTTGACTGTTTGGACTAGCTTCACGTTTTTAAATTTAAGGACCGTTTTGTCAAGTACTAGTTTTTGAAGTTTTCTGGCCTTCAAGCACATTTTTTGAGAACAAAATTGGATACTTTTTAAAATTTTTGGAAAAGAACTGATTTAAGCATTACAAAACTTTTAATTACCTTAACTTTTTAAAAAAATGTGCTTACAAAGAGTTTTGATTTGTCTGTGAAATCTTTATTAAAAAGTTCTTGCTCTTCCAGCTTAGAAGTACCAAAATACTTAAAGAAATTTCAGAAAACCCGAATTTAAAAAAAGTGTGTAGAAGAATGATTAAAAAGTACTCAGTGCGTCGGAGTGAATTAAAAATAATTTTTTTATTTTAAAAACTAATTTTCTCTTTAAAATTAAGAAACCAGAAGTATTCGCACTTGAAATCATTAGGACAAAAAAAAACAAAACCAATTAATTCGCTAACCTTTCATTCACTTCCTGCTTCTTTGATAACCGATAATAGCAATTGCAGTAAACAATCTTTGATTCTTTCGCTCAACTTTTAATTCCAGCCGATTTCTCCTGAGCACATGCAAAAGGCACACAAAAACGCCGCTGTAAGCCTTACAAATAACAAAACAAAAATGATGCCTCAGCAAATCTTTGTCTTTTACTGTACTTTCAGTTAGTTGGTACGGCTTACTGAAGTACGAAGCTAAGAAGAATTCATTTTCTGAACGAATAAATCTAAGTATTGCAGGGGAGTTGAAGAAATTCACGTGAACTTCAGAAAACTGCGGTAAAGCGGTAAAGGTGTGCGACACAGTGCAAGTTGGTGGAAGTAAATGCAATCAGCGCGCCAAGGAATTCCGGGTTACCTGCCACTAAAGTTCGCGCCGCTATAGCCAAGCGCTGTGTAAAAAATCACTCATACGCCCCGCTGCCACTAAAACCTGCTGCTCACATGCACATATTCTTGAGGCAAACTTGTACGATGATCTGATGAGGTTGTATTCTTCTCATAGTACATACCTACACACATATGTATATTTGTATATTTGTGCTGTGGTGTTGCAAGTTTTCCCATTTGTTTGAGTGCCTTACAGAGCGCTCATTTGGAAATGCGCCTACACCACGGAGACTTATAGCAAACTTTTGTAAGACTTTCGCAACATACATATGTATTTACATAGGGAAGAGATAGCAAGTAGAAAAGTTTGGTGCGTATTTCGGTGTGTCTCCTTATAAAGCCGAGTTTTATTGTTTCCTGCAAAATTTAATTGTTGTTGGTTACATGATGTATTTTTACTGTCGTTGTTGCTGCTGTGTCTTCAGACGTTACTCCGTAACTGCGTGTTATCTCACTCGGAAAACATAGCAAGCGTGTTGCTATAGATTAAAAAGCAAACAAATTAGACATGGATTACATGCTGAGCTATGGATAAAAATGTACTTGTTTAGATATATGCGTATACACATAAGTAAATGGAAAAGATTTCGTAAATTAAGCGGAAACGTATACATACGTGTATACATGTGCAATGAAATGATCACCAAGTATATACGAATATTATTAAGTATACTTAAGTATGTTTAGTAGAGCCAAATATTTGGTCATTTATGTATATACATAATCTACCATTACGGGTTGTTAATATTAAAGGTCCCTGTGCTTTTGTAAGGATATCTTTTACCTTATAATTGTGAGAGGAAGTGAGATAGCACTGCTGTTCTTCCATAAAAACCATCCAAGCTGTAGGCCAGTGTGCATGTAAATATTTACACCCATGCAAGAGTTCAACACAAATACCAAATACTTTTATGACATCCATAACATTTTCTGGTATTTCCGCCCAAATCAGAGATTAAAAGAGGTTAAAAGCCAGTCGGCAAAAATTAAAGAAAAAGTGGTCTTCATTTCGTGCTCGATTCTTTTTCTTAAAAATAATTTGATATTTGGTACAAATTGGCCAGAGTTTAAAGTTCTGATGATTTGGCTACCCTTAGTGGTTAGGGCTATGGTATGGCACCACTAATTGGGTATATAGAAGGCGAAAATTTACGTGATTTACTACCATTTAGTAGGGCCTAGGTTCGAGCCCAGTTTACGATCAACATAAAAAGTTTTTATTTTAATAATAGCCGCCGCCCTTTGTGTGACAACATCGATATTGTGTAAGCGCCAATCTATTATTATTATCATTATTATTGTTAGTAATGACACAGCTCAAATTCAACTTTGTGTCAGACACGTACCGAGTCGCCTTCTGCGATGGTTTATTTTAATTGGTTTCCATTGCCATGGAAACAGACCATCTCGTCTACCTTTAAATGACAGTGCTGTTGAAAGAATTTTTTAATACAGCTAAGAGATTGAAAAGTCCTTCCTGAAATCGTTTATCTAGAAACGCGACTCATTTTGTCGACTGGGTAGTTACAAATGTGTGTATGTAAGAATGTATATAATCTCACATGCCAAGCGAATTGACCAATTTTTGACAACATGTTTAAATGCAAGAATTTGTTATCTAAAGTTGGCTAATTAGTATCAGGGACCGGAAGTAATGATTACTTTAAAATTTTCAATGAAAAAAACCAAAAGCATTCCCAATATCTTAGAACAGTTTCGAGTATATACATTAGGGTGGTCCTTAATATGAAATTTTATGTCTCATCCCCTCAATCCGTAATACCACGGTCAAAGATATCACCTGTAAATTTTAGTCCTGATTGGAGACGGTTAAGCCGTGTCGCACAGGGGTCCAAGTTCAGATTCCACTATGGAGACTCACAAAATTTAAATTAATTTTTTTCTCATTTAATACCCCAAATCGATACTACTGTGGGCGCAGATATCACATATAAATTTTCGTCCCGATCGGAGACCGTTTAGGCGTGTCGCACGGGGTCAAAGTTCAGATTCCTCTATGGAGACTATATACAATGAATCTGAACTTTGACTCCTGTGCGACACGCCTAAACGGTCTCCGATTGGGACCAAAATGTATGTGTGATATCTTTGACTATATTAGCATCGATGTAGGGGTTGAGGTTTAGGAAATCTTATGTAAAAACGTGCTTCATATATTTAAGGACCTCCCTAATATACATATATGTGCATTTAGGAGTTTTAAACCAAAAACCTCATGTCTGAGCAATTGGTTGTTTGAGAGCCATAACTTATAGTAGCCCGTTCTGGATAATTTTCACTTTAAACTCTCTATTAGTGATAAGGGAAAGGTGCAAAATGTTATGGTCTTAGCTGCCCAAGAGAAGCAGTTATAATGTAGATACTCAAATCCGAACAATCAGTTGTACGGAAGCTAAATGTTGTAGATATCCGACTTTATCGGTTCCGACAAATGATTAATACATTATAAAAAGGAACCCGCGCCTCGAAAACTGAGGGAGTAGTTTGTGTAGAAAGAGATATGGATGGACAGAGAGACAGACAGAAAGACAGACTCAGTCATGGTTAAATTGGCTCAGCTTGTCGATCCGACAATTTCAATATATTTTTTTAGGGGTCTATATCTTCTAAATTATAAAACGATTTCATATTCAAGAAATGTATAAAAACCGCCTAGTCCTAAAAACTCACTAAGAAGAATTTCCGGCATTGTTCAAAAATGTATGTGCAGTGAATTGTGAAAGCTACCATTTGAGGTGCATGGTCGGGTTACCTCCCTTCTTCATATTCTGTAGCATTTAAAAAAATATTAATAGGCATTTGCAATCAGTTAAAAACAAAACTTTCTTCTCTTTCAAAAAAAAAAAAGTTCCGGAACAAGAGTTGCGAGTAGGTGGATTGACTCCATTTTTCCAAACCGGTTTCGACCGTTTTTATTAGCATATTTTTAAACGATTTTTTTGAAATCTTAATTTTTCGAATACCATTTCGTTCGGTTTATTTTTTTGTAATTCTCTGCAGTGGGAAATGTTCCAGTTTTCAGATATAAAATTAAAAAATAACTATTTAGAATAACAATCGAAAAACCGATTTTTCACCCAGTTTGTTCATATGCCAGAATCCAAGAACTTTAAATATTTATTTAATTTATTAAAAATGGAACTAGAGTTTTTTAATTTTACTAGAGTTCGCCCAGTGGTTGAAATTCAACCACCACAAAGGTCAGCATCGTTCTACGTGAAAAAGTGGGGAATTAAGGTGTGGTGGGTTTAAGGGGTGTAGTGAGTTGAGGTGTGGTGAATTTAGCTGTGGTGAGTGGAGGTGTGGTGAATTAAGTTGTGGTGTATTTAGGTGAGGTGAGTTTGAATGTGGTGAAGTTAGTAGTGGTGAATTTAGGTGTGGTGAGATCAGGTGGAGTAAGTTTTGAAGCAGAGGTGATATGAGTTGAGGTGAGTTCAGTTTGGTTAAGGGGAAGTGAGTTGAAATGAAGTGAGGTGATTTAACGTGAGCCGTGGTGAGTTGAGGTGATATGCGTTAACCAACGTACATAACATGACATGACATGACATGACATAACATGACATAACATAACATAAAATATCATAACATAATATTACATAACATAGCATAACACAACATAATCAGTTCCTTTTCTCTGCCTCTTATATTTATCTCTCTCACTCTCTATTTCTACCTTTGTCTCGCTTTTTATATTTATTTTGATCTTTAGGTTTATCTTTATATTTATCTTTTCATCTTTATCTTTACCTTTACCTTAACCTTCACCTTCATCCTAATATTTATCTTCATTCTTTTCCGCTTATATGTACATATTAACCCCCCAAAATATGAGAAATCGGCAACATCCTTTCTTTCATTTCATTTTAGGAATATGTTATAGAAAATTCCCAAACTCTGATGATTTTCGCGTCAACATTAATCTCAAAAAGCATATAATTTATGCCAAAGATAGGGTTGAACAAATAGGAACCGCCATAGCGAGGAAAATGAGTAGTTTCGTTTTTAAATTCTAGTTTCTCATTCAAAAATAAATGAAATATTAGAAAAAATAAAAGTATTTCAAATAATTATTGCTCAAATATTGACAATGGTAAAGCGATAAGAAAACAACTCATATAATAAAGGTAATAAGAATACGACTCGACCAGGCGAGTTGCCTTCGGCGGACATTTTAAAAGGTCATAAGAAATCGATAAGATGGCCATATTACCGACGATAAATTTGTTGCCGAGGACGACTAGTTCTCTCGTTGCCGGCAATAAAAATTGGCTGGTGGGAAGCTACATATCGCTATCTAAGTATAGAAGCAAGATATCTTACATTTTTGTTTCTTTACAGAGTATTTATAAAACGTTATAAAAATAGTTTTTTATTTGCGAATTTCTTATAAACACTGATTTTTAATAAATAACGAAACTAGGTTTTTGATGCAGTAGTTGTTTTCAAATTCTCTTAGATTCTTAATAAGAAATTTGCCATCTTTTGTGCAAAGTTGAATTTCTTTCTTTAATATTCACTACAGCAGTTAAATTTTATATTTAATCCGCTAGTAAAGTATGCAAGGAGCACTATATCCCGCATGTGACAGCATGTAGAACATGAATTTTTGAAATTTATTAAGCAACATTTTGCGGTCAGATATGCATAGACACACGTTCGGCCACTTTAAGTTCATTTAAACCTTAGCACCGCACATTGCAGGAGTTCAGCTGTAACAAGCATACGAATTTTGTGTTCTGTTGTAGCCTACAAAATGGGTTAGAGCAGTACGAGAAGGTAACCAAAACAATGGTAATGTTATATACATAAATAAATATGCATGTTGCAGTTTGGTTTTCGAAATACAAAACACATGCACTTAGTAGACCACAACTTTGACATAGTCACATGCAGATTGTTTAGGGTTTCATGTGGGCAACGTTTTTGTTTATAGGAAAGACACTACATTTTGCATAGCAAAAAAGGAGTACATGCAAAAAAACAAAAAGGGGGTTAAAGAAAAATTTTAATCCTCAATTAAAATGGTGTATATAAAATTGAGGTATGCAAGCGAACAAGCAAATCTGAACACCTATACATTTGTAGGAAACAAGCTGATGCAAATATTTTACCTTACATGTAAAACATGAGCGGAATAAATTTCAAAAGCATGTCTGCTGCTGCATGAATTAAAGATAACAGCATTAAAGCAGCTGCATGCCTGCGGATATTGCATCGTTGAATTTTTTAACCCTTTCAAACGTTGATTCGTTTTGTCCTTAGGTTATTTCTCACAATATGGCCAGCTGCATGCCTAGGATGAAAGTATGTAACATGGAAAGCTTAAATATATTACAATATTTGCTGATTTTTGCATGTTTCTAGAGCACCTAAAAAATTTTCAACCTACTTTAAATTTTATTATTTTTATTGATACAATTCTCACAATTGCAGTTTTTCTCCGTACATATGGAGCTTTCAATAACGTCTCCATCGAGTCACTATTGGAGCGACTGGACTTAATCGCAGTTTAGACTTCCGTATGTCATTGAATAGCCAATATTTTGAATTTTGGTTCAGCGACGGTGTCGAGGAAGGCACTGATCAGTGATTTGTTTCACCCTTTCATCAAAATGAGAGTAAGGACTCCTAAATTAACACCTTATGCTGATGATCAGAGGTGTGCACTACCACACCCAAGCCTGAGTTAGAAGTCGCGCTCACCGTAATACTCTCGCTTGTACTCGTATACGTACTCTCAGTACTTTCGCTGCTTAAGTATATTTCCCCTCTCTGCTCATGGGAGCTGATGATCCAGCCATTACCATCTTTAGTAGATGTCCAAAATCGTTGAGTGAAATACTCGAGAGTCCGAAGTGAGTCCAGTGATGGTACATACTTTTGTGGAAAATCTCCAATCACCAAAAAAAGCCCTACTCTTCCCTACGCTTATTAAAATTTTCCCCCACAAAATTCTCTACAATTTTTACTTAATAATTCCTTATAAATGGCTGGCCAAAAAACTCAATACATTCAAATTTTCTTACTAACACAAATACATTTTCGAACTTGCAGAGCTACTTGCAAGGCTACTGGCAAGGAAATTTCAAAGACAGTGAATTTTGACACGTGCTGCAAGTAAATGTAAACTCTGCATAGAAATGGCAATATTAGGTTTGTTCCTGTACAGCAAATTATAGCTGCTTTCTTCTTAAGAGCCCTTTTTTACCTAGAAAATTGTATTGATAACTTATTGTGCGGGAACAAGCTAGCAAGTTGCAAATTCGCCTTGATGAAGTTGGTGGTGATTGCATGCTACCATTCGAACACTTTTTCGGATTTAGTGCTGCCATTCGAACATATCTATTCTTGATAAAAAGTTGCCATATGTACTGATCTGTATATATGCATTCTAAGCGAAAAAAATGTGCATAGAAATTTATATTTTTCGAAAAATGCATACATTTCACTAATTTTGAAAAATCTGTCCTTTTCACTACACTCATTTTTTTCGACTAAAATCCCTACGTGTAGGGAATTTCCCCTACGTGTATATAAACTGAGTGAGTCCTGTTTTCCAACCAAGCTATAAAATAGTGCGCTACCTCCTAAGCCATTAACCAAATTTTTGTTGAGAACAGTATATAGATTAGCGTATTGACTGGATATAGTAGAGAGCGTTAAGAAGGCCTCCTATGTCTCATAAGCTTGCGGGAAATGCTCGGTTAGACATGCGGCCTATCCACTCGACTCACACGGCGAATAAACACAGCAATTAAATATTATGCTACCAATAATTCTCTGTGGTGTCCTGGCATTGTGGTCGATGGTACAGAAAGAGATAAACGTCAAAAGGATGTGCGAATGGTCGCGGGTCTATGTAGAAATTAAATTTTGTACAACACTCCCACGGCAACAATAGAATACAGGCAGCGATACTAAAGGTAACAAGATAGTTAACACAAAGAGAAATCGACCAAAGTAATTTGAGTGAACTAACCGGCAAACATCAGAGCAAATCATTCCTCAGGCCAGTTTTAAAATAGATCCAAACATCAAAGTGGAGCAGGACAGGTAGAACAAACTATCTGACTCCTCAAAAATCTCGTGAAAATATTTTCACTAACAGTCAGCAAGGTAATAAAGAAAACACCTTGTTTTGTGTTAAGAAATACAGAAGTAAGGTAGATGGATCGCTATTTACTGGGTGCTAGGACATAAAGGAATATAAAGGAATAGCCAAAATCGGCGATAATTTATTACTACGAAGCACGCCAGAGATATAGTCTGCCCTCAATTATCTAAAGACAGCAAAGATCAGCTCTGTTCTTACATTGCAAAAACCACTAACACAAGGCTGGATTGCAATATATCTACTATTTAGAGTGCCGACGAAATACTGCTTCATACCATCTTATGCATTAGAGTTGGGACTGACACAGAATGATACAGCTACGGCACGTGACGAAGGTAACTTCAAGGGCATAAGTAACAAAAAGTTTGAAGGTAACCGGTAACTAAAGATCTCATTTCAGTTTTTTAATGAAATTTTTAAATTTTTCGGTTATAAAGTTTTGGGCAACAATCAGAATACTCCTGTGTCACTGTCAAGCTTTCAGAAGATCGCAACTTAGCTTAGTGACTAAGGTTTATGCCTGAGCCTCCATTTTCTTTTTGCCATGCTAGTCAAAGCTAACTTACTTATAAGTTTTGGTTAACGCACAACTATCAAAAAGCATGCAGGGGAACAAATCTAAGAAAATTTTAGTTAAGCTTTTTGTTGTGTACCTCAAATTGTTTAGAAATTAACATTAAAGGGATAATACTCTACATCGCAGACTGACAAGCTTGCAATTTTGCGGTATATTTTCTTATTTTACTTTAAACTTATTGCTTGCCGTTATTACATGTACACACAGAACGCTCATAAACTGCTGAATATTTTTCTTAATAAAAAAATTTAAGGTAACACTTGGCGTTTAAGTGGTCAGTAATAAAATTAGTTTGCTTCCTTGTTGCTCGCTCTGTTTATGCAAATTCACTTTATGACTTGTCACACCAGTCGCTGACACAACCAGCCATCTCAGTCTAATCAGTGTCAATAAGAAATGAGCTTTGACTTTAACGACTTTGAAGATCATTTATTACCACGA
This sequence comes from Rhagoletis cerasi, assembly GCA_029783565.1. Taxonomy (NCBI): domain Eukaryota; kingdom Metazoa; phylum Arthropoda; class Insecta; order Diptera; family Tephritidae; genus Rhagoletis; species Rhagoletis cerasi. The sequence goes on from JAPVRG010274149.1 coordinate 13,907, forward strand.
GATTTTATTGCTGGTAGCATTTGCAACTTTATAGCCACTCATTAGGGTTACACATTTATAGTTAGTACGAAAGTACAGAAGGTAGGTTGAGAAGATGACGAGAGTAAATTAACGAAAGGTATAAACAAATTTCGAACAGACACTGGAAGCGGACTAAGGCAATTTTTAGTGATTTCCGAACAAGAATGTCTTTACTATTCAGTTATATAATAAGATAGGAAGTACTAATTGGCACTGAAAAAGCCTGAGACAACACGAATGGGTTTCATAATTTGGGCTTCTCAGAGTTTCATATAAAAAAAGGAGCCGGTGGTCTAATCTGCAACTTGCTTCTACTCTCACAAAGCCCTAAACCATTGATAATGTACTGAGTAGCACGAAAGCGCCTTTCATCTTTTTAGGAAGAGCTGTAGTAGCAGTCAAATAAGTAGAAATGATCGAAACCTTTTATCATTTGCCGGACAAACGGCATGCGCTTCAAAGTACTCTTTAATTATACCCGAGCGCACTGTGTGCACAAGGGTATTATAACTTTGTTCACATAACGGTTGTTTGTAACAGCCTAAAGGAATCGAGAACGATATAGACATATATATACCAAAATGCTCAGAATGAAAAGAGAAATCGATTAAGCCATGTCTGTCTGTCCGTCCGTCCGTCCGTCCGTCCGTCCGCACGATAACTCGAGTAAAAATTGAGATATCTCAACGAAACTTGGCACGCATACTTCTATTGGGATAGGGACGGATGGTATTGAAAATGGGCGAAATCGGACAATAACCACGCCCACCTCCCATATAACGGTTTTTTC
>JAPVRG010274151.1:2352-13048 GCA_029783565.1 Rhagoletis cerasi
GAATAAGGCCATTAGTTTTTGCATAATTCGGATTCAAATCAAGAAAAATAAAAACACAAAAATGCAGCGCTTGTGGAAGATATGCTTTTACTAAATGGACCAACTTTTTTTTATTTCATTAATACTTACATCTGGGTATATAAAAGAGGCTAGCTCTTCCCATTAAAGCGCACACTGGTGCGAATCTGACGTTGCGAATTCGAAGCGTTATGGCTGCTTACTGTTGGCTGTTGACTATCGCTTAATACGCAAAATTGTCTTATGAGACTATTGAAAACGCTGATTTTATAACAAAACTGAAATTCCTAGTTTTATTTTCAATTTCCAACGAAAAATTATCAAAACCAAATGCAAAATCTAATTCAGTAATAATACTTGTTTTCGTATATGTAAGAATTTTAGTACTTTTTAACTGTAAAATAAAAAGTAGTTTTACAAAAAGCCACATTGAATTTTCTAAGGGCTTTCAAGATGGTCGATTTAGAGCGAGAAGTTGCCAATGTACAACACCTTGTATTATTGCATCATGATTTAGGGTACATTCGCTATCGGATCTCTCTTTCTTTTTTCAATATATCGGCACTCTGATGTTGGGGAATGTACTTTGTGTGTACTGGCAATATAGAAGTATTACATATATGGTCTTAATTGATATTATTATCTGGTCACCCTAATATTATTATTAGCCATCATTTCCTTATCATTTTCTATTAATTATGAGTGGAAATTTGTTATTTTACCGTGGTATATGTGCATACATGTATTCGTACTTACATATGTACATGCGTACGCAATCCTACTGAGCTAAGCTTAAAATGATCACTTGTTCTTTAGATTGGCTGAGTGTAGCAGCATTTAGTCAAAGGACAGCTTTTAAATCAAAGTAAAAACAGTGCATGATATACTTTCGAGTTTAATATCTTCCAATCAGTCTTGCTAGTGGGTTCGAAAGGTATTATTAAAACAATTCGAAAGTACAAATATGTATAAATATTAGTTACTAATTGTGCGTCAGCTATACGATAATCTCATAGGCTTTGTGAATTTTTATAACTCCTTTTCGTTTAATTGATTCAAAATACAACATAAAACGGCATAGAACTATATTTATGTAAGCGTAAATTGTGAACGAAAATTAATAAAGTCTACGCAGATTTCTTATAAAAGTTACAAATTGTTGAACTAGTACTCCCTAATGCCTCAATTTCCGCTTTTTCACCATAGTTAAATTCATTGTACATCTACACACGTTGCCATATTATTACAGCAATAACTGAAAAAATTTCGAAACAATTATAAACACCCAATCCATTTCTTAGGACAAGTTTTTCAGTGCCATTTTAAACTTACATCACGTAAACTACGATTATATTTAATAGCTGGCTGACATTTGATTAGCTAATTTTAGTTTAAAACAAGCTAACTCGAGTGTTTATACTAAGGGTACGACCGCACTAAGTGACGCGGCTTTGCAGGCATTGAGTAACCGGGCCTAATGTTATTACAATTGACTAGACAATTTTTATTATTAGTAAAAAGTTTGTAGTTGCAGTTATAAATAACGGTAATAAAATAAACTTGCAATCTTGATTTGAAGGAAAATTTAATAGTAAGATGTAGTATTACTGTGAGCATTTCAGAGTAGTAACAGAATGCGAGGTTTAAGGATATCCTATCGCATAAATGATTATGTGACCATCAAACGGAATGGAAATTAAACAGGGAAATTAGGCATGATTCTAGAATACTAGGACAACAGCTTCACCAATGGTGGACAACAATTTTGGAATACATTGTTGTTACAATCTTGGAATGAATTTCAGCACAGTTATTTAGTTAATGTTGCATTTGTTATACCGCTAAAAAATCAATGCGTAAACGAATCCTCTCTTGGACCGCGGCTGTTAAATATGCCAGTGTAAACGTCCTTTTACGATTATATTTTTGGAAAGGTGGTAGTACGAATTATGTAACTATACCACATCCAACATCAAGTTGAATTGGATTCACCACCAGGAGGGAAGACATTCGAGTCGTTCATTCGTCATTCAATTTTGGAAGTCGGCCCACTGTTGTAAGGGTTTGTTCGAAGTGAGTACACGAATAATTTGCTGGCTCTTCTGGGAAATAGATTTTCTGGTTACTGCTTTTCACTGATTGAATAATCACTACCATAGTGAAGTTTTAAGTGTTCGTAAATGGAAATATTTGATAAAATAAAGTTAAAACTTAATATAACAGAACATTATTGAATAGTGCAATTAGGGTAATTTTGTAAGAGTGAATAGATTTGTGCAAAGTGTGACTTTCCGGTGGTGATTGCCGCCATCTTGGCGTGAGTGTGTATATGTGATAAAATGTCTACCATGGGAAAATGAATAGGGAAAAAAAGAAAAGGAACGGTTGTGAACGTCAACGAATGACTGCGGTGAATTTGTCAGTGGAACGAGATTGTCGAGATCATCGCAACGTTACGAAAGCGGCTCCGCGGTTCTGTAGCAAGACTTGGAAATTAAATTGTAAAATAAAATAATTCCTATTTGTGAAAATAGGAGATCTTATGACAATGAGAAAATCATTCTACTTTTATTAAATAAATATTTGTGCCAATCTGCGTGAAGTTGCGTTTTTGACAGTTGGTTGAAGTTACGTAACTTTCCGTATGGGTGATGTGAATGAAAATCGTGTTGCAGTAATTAGAAAATTCTTTATTTCGTCTTCTATATTCATTAAAAAGTTCTTTATTTAAATTCAATAATTTGATTTACGATTTTCTTTTCAGAGCACTGCGCTAGCTTCAATTACTGGTTGATCCACCTAGCAACATCAGATTAAAAAATATACAAAATGTTCGTGTCAACAGTGTCCCGTATTGCCCCCGTCGCCAGGACTGCCGTAAGTTCCAAATATATGTTTATAAATTTTGCAAAGTATTGCTAGATTATTTTGGATTGTATTTGACCATTAATTCTCTTACATAAGGAGTTTACCCATCGATTTTCCAATTTTTCCATACCCTTGGTTCATCTTTAAGGTGTGGTGAACTTCAAAATTTGCGGTGAAATATTACATAAGAAAAAATTAGGTTAGGTAGCAGCGGTGTTAAGTCTGCCACACAAAAATTGATTTGTAAATACGCTGAGATATGTATTTCATTAATTTAGGCATTTTAAGTATTAAAATCAGTAATTCTACAATTAAATTGGCGTCCAAAGCAATCGGCTGTTTAGTCTCGTGATCTCAATAGTTTTGTTTACGTTCAAGAACACGCTACATTGTATAACTGTCAGCTTGAATTTTATCATTTGAGGTTAAAACCGGTTACGGGTTCGGAGGAAATTGTATGGATTCATTACACATTCAAAATTTTTCCGAAAATTTATGAGAAATACTGGTAAATATCCTAGTTAGGTTAAGTTAATGTTTATATGTTAAGGGGGCAGTCATGTTGTGTAGTAACTTGAAAGTTAAGAGAAATTTATTTGGAGCAAACTATTAAAAAATTAATAGCACATGGGACTTGATAGTACTCTATGGAAGAACTGATTGCATAACCTTTGTTTTTTGTTAATTCTTCTGGATGTTATTCTCTCAATATATATTCTACGTTTCAATCTTCATATTACATAACTTCCAAATAGATCAACATGAATAAAACTAAAACGTGTTGAAAAGCCAAACATACATGTGTCCATAAACAATACCCTGTATGGAACTCAACTAACTATAAATGCACTATAAGCACTATTTTTGAACTAGGGCTGACTACGCCCAGACCAGAACCACAATAGCCCAACTCCGCTCTGGCTACTGCAGCAGGTTAAACTCATACCTGAGCAGGCTGGATGCAGATGTGCCCAACACATGTTCAACATGCGGAGAGACACCCCACGACTCGAAACATCTCTTCGCATGCCCGGAAAACCCCACACAACTAACACCTTTGTCCTTGTGGACAGACCCAATTGAAACTGCACGCTTCCTGGGTCTTCCCGTTAGTTGAGCTTGACGACAACGACTGAGACATTAAACCGATCTGGGCGGGGTTGTTGTAGCCGCTACAACAACAACGCCTCGACTACTTTACGTTACTTTTAACTGACTACTTTTACATGGTGATGTCGAAAAAAATTGTTTTCAGCTGGTTATTTATAAGTTGACTTGTAGTGGCTAATTAACAGCATGATACAAAAAAGAAGGTAGTTTCACTCAACCCGTAAAGGGTAACGTTATTTTACGTACTTTAAAGGTAATATTCGTTGTATCGACTATTAAGTCCTTTTTGTTTTCGAGTTTTTGTATGAAAAATGTAGCATACAAGTTTGCCAACACTACTTTCAATAATAATAAACCATAATAAGAAAGAAAACTCCAACATTTTGCCACCACCGATATAAGCATTGGCCAGAACAAAACAATACTATCTAAAAGTGCCATGACGAAAAATGCCAGGTAATGAAAAACTGTGGTGTTGGAAACATACACAATGGATTAATTTTTCTTCCAGCCTCCAACTTGAGCGCTTCGAAAACGAAGAATGCCTGGATGAGTAAACGGAGTTTTTGGATGGGTATGATCCTAATGCTATTCAATTATTTATGTTAAAGTATGGTGTTTTAAAGGCAACATAGCGCAACAACAACCGAAGCAAAATATGATGCAATCCCGCGCAAAGGTCATATTTTGACGACAAAATTTGTGGACATATTTTGACACAACCTAATATCCTTTATCCATAACTTTACCGATTATATTATGGGCCAAAAAACGGACAGCCGATTTAGCAGAACATATACATGATTGAGGTCTTTTTCTGTTCTAAATTAATCGATATCAAATTTTTTAATCGCATTTGACAATGTGTTTTCACTCATTTGACGACAAATGCTTTTGAATTCGACATAGTGAAAACCAGCCTTAAGCTAACTTCATTATTATATACATTTTTAAGGCGCCATCAGTATGGGTTTCAGGGCCTAAGTGAAACTACCTTCTTTTTTATCATTATTAATAGAATGTTTTTGTATTGTCGCACAGTGGGACGTCCCCATATAAGCTGTGGCCAAAAGTAGTAACCTTACTACAAATTCGCCGAAATTTCGTATATGATCTATTCTGCACATAGGATTGAGGAAATCTGGAAAATAGTAAAATTCGACGCACTGCCACGCCCACAGCTGTTTTAATGAAATTCATAAAACATTCTGGTTTTAACCAGAAAAGCTTAAATCTGAAAGCACGTCAGAATCGTTTAATTACGTCCCCCAACTCTAAAAAAAAAACTGGCGCGAATGTCAACAAATTATATTGTGTTGTTGTTGTTGTAGCCGCTACAACAAATTATATTGTGATGAACTTTGGCGTAGCCTGCTCGTTTAATCCAAAATTTTATAATTTGGAAGATATTGAATGGTTTCTCACGCAGACGCCCACCCCCTACAAAACTTTTTTGGTTGGAAGTACTAAATTGAATGAATTTTGTGGAAAATTAACAAACACATTCCTGGGCGAGACAATTGCTCTCTCGCGGAGCCAGTTGTATGGTTTGCTTAAAATATTTTAAAATCTGGATACACTTCATAAATCAAATCGTTTAGGGGGTGCACCACTTTAATAATTCTTGCATCTACAGTGATGTATCCATCGATATTTTGCATACTTCCATTTCCAATACTAAGCACAGATTGAGGGAACTCAGAACCAACCCTACTAAGATGGGCTCTCATATTTGTCCGCTAATGCAACTTCTTAATATCATGCCACAAAGACGGTGTTTTAAGGGATGCTTTGACGATGTCCGCTCGGATACCTTTTGCTACGACTGGTAAGGTCTGCCAAAAGTCTCCTCCGAAAAGAAAAGTTACACCTCCCAAAATCTTATCACAGCTTCTTAAATCTCTTAAAGTGCAGTCGACTGCGTCCATATGAGCATGGTTAGTCATAGTGCACTCATTCCACAGTCGACCATTTTTTCGAATGCTGCAAAAAGTTTGCTCCTGCATACATACATTTAATGACAGTTTCAATGTTAAGTGAGCAGTTCCACCACCTGAAAGCCAAGTTGCTGCTATACCCGATTATGGTGCAGCTATTGCAATAAGTCCAGTTGATCTCACAGAAGCCAATCGCCTTTATGGGGAAGGTATACCAAAGCTGCTTAGATCTTTTTCGCTAAGGGCGATAACATTATCCTCAATCAGAACTAAGACTATATTAAAAATGCGATCACAAAATGGTAATCCAGTATTATTGAGCCGCTGACGTTCATTAAACAAAATGTTTTCGCAGAAGTATTGCCGGAATGTGGTCCATAAGGACATGCAGTTTGGTGTCTGGCGAAAAACTATTATAAAAGAGAACATTTCTCTAAGATGTGGTGACTGTAATAAGGCAGCTTCTTTGAGAGTGTCATTCCAATGCTCATTTCCTAATGTTCGGTCCCTGGTCCACTTCCCGGGAAAAAAGAATCCTATATGCTAATTTAGGCAAATCGGACCATAAATATTTTTTCGAATAGATGGGTCTACCAACGTGCCAAATTTTAAGCAAATCGGACCATAAATACAATTTTATGAATAGATGGTCCCTGGTCCACTTCCCGAAAAAAGGATCCTATATGCTAATCTAGGCAAAAAGCTACCTACGTACCAAGTTTTAAGCAAATCGGACCATAATAAGATTTTACCGAATAGATCGGTCCCTGGTCCACCTATCGGAAAAAACAGGAACCGTAACGGTTGATAGAAATCATAATTTAACCGTTAAAATTTGATTATATTTTTTCGATCAAATCTTATCGTCATTTTATTTATTTTTTTTTTCGATCAAAACAATCATTTTTGATTTTTATTTTTTCGATCATAAAAGATTTAAAGCGGTCATAAAAAAGCAGTATCCGTTATAACGGTTAAAAATTATCGAAAAAATAAAAATCTAAAATAACGATTATTTTTTGATCGAAAAACAAAAATCATAAAATAACGATTGTTTTTTGATCGAAAAAATTAAAATCAAAAATAACGATTATGTTTTGATCGATCGGTCCCTGGAAAAAGTCAATTTTTTTTGGCCTAGAACATGGTGGTGGCTGAAAGCTAAATATATCCAAAATCTCATGAAAATCGGATCAGCCGTTCGCGGGATTACTTGTTACAAAAAAGGGACTTCTCTTTATAGTATAGATAAGTATATTTATGGGTATGTTATTGTAAATGACATACGTAGCCCAAATGCAGGAGTTCTCGCTTTCAATAAAAAAACGCAATGAAATGTAGTGACAATATATATAATTGTTTTCTATTGTTTTTATTTTTGTACACAAGTATTATTGTTGAAAGTGAAAATTTTGAAGACATTTCTACACATAAGTACATATTTCTTCGGTTGAGCCCTGCATGACTTTGAAACCAATTAAAAGTAAGCCGTAATAAGTGGGCCAAATGTTAGTTATTTTAGTAGTATACTACGAATCGCTTGACAGGTACATATATATGCACATATGTATATAGTTGAGACGACGAATACCAGTTGGCTACGCGCTTCAAAAGGTCTTTTTTATACAGTAAAAAGTATCCATTAAGTAAATTTCCGAGAATATCTCTCAATGAGAGATCTATCAAAAATGCAAGATGCAGCGTGTAACTTGCTGTTTTTCCTACTGGAAATGGTTACTGGTAAAAATTAGTAAAAACTTACAACTTCTTTCAAAATCAACTATCATTTTGCTCTCTTAGTTAGAAGGGTAAGCAAACTTTTACATACTAAAATGCCAAAACATGAAAGCTCGTAACAAGTATTAAGAACTATTACAAACTAAGTTAAAAAGAACAACATAACTAATGTCGGACTAAGAATTGAAGGGGTTAGAATCATAAGGGTCTAAGTGACATTTTTTGAAAATATAAGTTATACCCATATTTGTATAGTTAAATATAGTGTTTATTTGGTGACAAAGAGATCCAAGTCATTTCGGACATTGTAGTGCCATCTATTGACCGGGCAATAAACGTACTAAATGCATTTACCCACAATTTACAATAAGTAATCATCTTTAACCTTAATTATCTCAAAACAGTGTCAGACGTACTTAGATCCTTTTGATTCTAACCCTTTCAATTATAATACAAGAGCAAATATCGGACAGTATATATTCACCTTAATTTAAAATCTATGAGTATAATATTTTTTGAATAATTTTTATATGCTTTATTTTATTTTTCTTTTAGCTCCTTAACGGCTCAAAGCAATACTTACGGCCATTGAGCAGTGCTGTGATTAGCCAGAGCCAATCTTTGGCCGCTCAGAACACAACCCCCGTTGCATTACTGCCACAAATCAGGTCATTCCAGACCTCTCCAGTCACTCGTGACATTGATTCAGCTGCCAAATTCATTGGTGCTGGTGCTGCAACAGTCGGTGTCGCCGGTTCCGGTTAGTATTGGAAGATTATACAAATATTTCTTAACATCAAAAGCGAAAGGAAGTATGTAGTGGAAAAATGCAGTAAGTTCTGTCGAATGTTTCTGTTTTTACCAGTCAGTTGCAATCTAGCATCTGGGGCTCACAAACGAGTATTTTCTGTCAATGCATTTCCCATTTCTTATTGGAAACGGTGTTTGTGTCTTGGTAGAATGTAGATTACTCTAATATCGCCTCGGGAAGGTCTGAGAGTTGGTCAAAGTTCAAATTAAACACGCTGTGGTGCGTGTGAACTTAAACCGATCCATTTTCTAGCAGGAAACTTGTATGATTAAGAGGCAAAGGGACAAGAAATTCTGAATGCTAAACAAGCTTTCGGGCTAGTATAGTATTCATTGAAATCCTTTGTGACCAGCAATTTTAGTGCGATGTGCTTGCTGCATTTTATGCAGAACTCAATTCAGACTAATCTGTGACTGACTGTCCATAAACGAAACTACAGAAATTCTGCTTTTCAGCAACTTTCTTTCGCTTCCAATTACGTATTGATTTAAATTATTTCCATTCTTTTCTTTCTTTTGCGAAAACTTCCAATACAAACAGGTGCTGGTATCGGAACGGTGTTCGGTTCCCTCATCATCGGTTACGCCAGAAATCCATCGTTGAAACAACAGTTGTTCTCATACGCTATCTTGGGGTTCGCCTTGTCTGAAGCTATGGGTCTGTTCTGTCTTATGATGGCCTTCTTGCTGCTCTTCGCTTTCTAAAGTGTTTGACATTGAAAATTTATAAACAACAGTAACAGCAATAACACCAGCTCCTCCACTTATTGTTTTTAAAAAACATCCAAGATAAAAACACTTTTATTTAAGTTTAAAACGAAAATAAAAATACTATTATAAAAAAAAAACAAAAATGTGCATAATACGTTAAACTAAAACGAAAACTAATATCGAAAAAAGAATATAGCAGCAAGGCAAAAAAATTTGTGCGCCGCATCGAAAAATCTACCGAATGGCAAGCTTGCGAAACCCTCTGCAATGCTGAATCGAGGAAGTAGCATAAAATAGATCAGCCACAATCACGTACAAACGAATCGTAAAAATAAAAAGACTTGCAGCTGACGATTAAGTCTAATTGCTGAAAGAATTCACTGAATAATATGATTTAGCATATCATTTAGTTTCCAAGTTCCATGATATGTTTATCTTATTTCATCCTGTGCGCGCTCTCGTTAAACAACAAGGAATTCCGGAAATATTCAAAACAATCTTGGAATGCAACAAAATCCAAATGTTCCAATTTGTTACATTAAAATCAGTTCTATGTATGTGACGTGTACTAATGCTAAAAGTTCATATTATTGCTGCCTACGCATTTCTTACAGAACCAAAACTACAAATGGAAAGAATTGAGTCCTTTAAGCATATATGTACTACTAAACTGCTCATTTAACTTAACTATAATCATTTATTCATTACATGCATAGAAGTTTGTGGTATACAGTAGGTATTGAATAAAATCAAGATGGATTCATGAATGGTCAAACATATGAAACTGATTTATTTAACCCTCGAAGTTCAAAAATAGAAGCCAGCGAAGAGTTGCTTTGGTATCGTTTCTCTTAAAGTATGTTTACATATATAGAGATTATCCTCATTTTCGAGCTTAACTCCCTAATCTGTAATTAAAAAAAGAGATTGGTCACACAAAATTCCTCCCACGCTAATCTGTAATTATAAAATGATCTCAGATCATACCGATAACTTTTCGGTGTCCACCCTAATTTTATCGATTATTTTTATTTTATAATAAAATAGTAAGCTAAAATATGTTTAAAGTGCTTCATTTAGAAGAAAAAAGTGATCCCAGTGTCACAGAGAAGAAACTAAACTTTTCCTTGAGTTGTGAAAGAAACAAGCACTACAAAAACGAGCTTTGATTGAGATTAATTTATATGTAAACATACTTTTAGGATTTCGATTACCAATTGATTTCACAAGGACTACAGAAAAAAAAACGCAAGAAGCGTTTTGTTGAGTACGGTTCGAAAGAGAGTGGGTTACACGAACGGGATTTTTTAAAAACATTCATGCCTATTGTATCCGATGGGTTCGTGCGAATGGCATCCGTCGGACCAGAATAAGCATGTATCCATTGGATGACGTTCCCACGAATGTAAAGGCTCGGGCACATACAACTTTGCCATTGCGTTGGCGTCGCTTCGACAGCTGACTTGGATTCGCTCTCCTATTCGTAATTAGTGGAGCGAATCACC